>JAJOZX010020558.1:0-24191 GCA_023014485.1 Bathynomus jamesi
GAATGGATATACTGGGACCATTTCCCAAAACATCAAAGGGAAATCAGTACATCATTGTGTTTACGGACCACTTCTCGCGTTACAGCGAAGTAGCCGCCATTCCAGACCAGACCTCGGAAACTGTGGCAAGAGCCCTAGTGGAACGCGTCATCCAAAACCATACCACTCCTTCCATCCTAATCTCGGATAACGCCCTTAGTTTCACTTCCAAACTGTTCGAGTCACTCTGTAACATGTGTAGAATTAAAAATACACACATTGTGGCATACCATCCGCAGGCAAACGGCTTAGTGGAAAGGCACAATCGAAAGATCTTGGAAGCCCTGCGCCACGTTGTCGATGCATCCTCCCGTACATGGGATGATTCCCTTCCCATGGTACAAACAGCCATCAACAATGGCTATAATGTGTCCATCGGGGACACCCCTCATTTCGTTCTCTATCACTACGACAAGCGTCTACCTTTTGATTTGCCCGACCAAACCGACCCGGCAGTCCTAACATCTTCCGAAATGGCAGAAGCAAATCAGCAACTAGCTGAACGATCTTTCAAGATTTTTGACATAATCCGCTATGCCCTCGACCAACGAAACCAACAGATGGAGCAAGAGCAACATAGGCGTCATCCCCGTCAACGGACTATAATCGTCGGTATGCGATGTTATCTGAAGAGCGTGAAACCGCCAGGGCTCATCGCAAATTATACCCAAAATGGGATGGCCCATATAGGATTATGAAAGACCTCGGAAAAAATCGTTATGAAATCCTCGACCTCCGGGATCATTCCAAACTAAAGATCATTCACGCTGACAATTTGAAGATAGCTTCCGAACAACACCTTCCCAAAAAACAGCTGCCAGGCGTTCGAGCCGCCTATCCTTCAAAAGGTCAAGATATTAACAAATCGGGCAGGGATCAAAAAACTGAAGTAGTCACCGCGGGAACCGCTACCCATGACGAAGATTGGTACCTCGTAATACCACCATTACTCGAGGCAATCTCTGAACAAGAGGAGGCCCCAGAGCCAAGCGTCCCATCGGACCCAGACCCTGGAGAAACCCCTTCGAGAGGATCACTCAGTGGAACTCCACCATCTCCACCATCTCCTCTGTCACCACCCTCGCCGATTGATGATCGACGCACGGACCCTACATACCGCCCGCAAATGCATCACCCACGTGAACTAGAACCTTCACATAAGAAACGAACCCGCTCAGAATCCGAGCTCAACGGTCGACCCCCATTGCCACCAAAACGAGGCCGACCCCTTCGCCCACCAACACAAGTATCCACACAAGTATCCACACAACTACCCCAGCTCCGTATAACTTAAGGCGTAGAAATGAATAAAATTGTCCCCCTTATAATTTTCCAAATTATTTACTCTTGTAGACCTAGCATTAAAATTTCTACCGGAGTTGTTATAGAAAAACTTGCAGAAGGTAAATTTTTGAAAGGGCGCAGACCTTTATATAAATTTGCAACCCCCTGCTAGAATTAAAATCAATCTCCTTCAGATACAAACCCAATTAAAAACGTTTGAAAGTAAAGTCCAGAATTCTTTCCAAGGAAAAGATCAGATTAGTCGCGTTCTGTTAGAAAATACCCTCGAAAATATTCAAACTACAGCACGCGCCCTATCAGAAATATTAGCCTTACCATGGATACAAACTGAAACAAAAATTCAGAAAACTTTAACCAAAGAAGTAAAAGGGGACTGATAGATATAGGAGGGAAACTGTTCAAAGGTTTATTCGGATTAGCAACCGAAGAAGATATTAAAAGATTGAACTTAAATTGAATCTCTTCGCGCGAAATCGACAATATAATGGACACATGTTAGAACAAACTATTAGGTCATTACACGAAAACAATCGCTTCCTCACTCCCTTTCGGACAGATTCACATACCTTGAATCCATGTTAGCTCAATACAAAGAACACAAAAGATATCTAGAATTAATAGAGATAATGAACTACAAGTAACCCTAATCGATAAATACTTACAACGAATAACTACGATTCATTCCAAGGTTTTGCGTGCAACCCAGCTAGCCCATGGAAAAATCACTCTTTCCACCCTAATACCATGGGAAATACTCCAGTCCTTGATTCACACCGCCCAGTCACAATTAAAATTATCACCCATATTCCCACTCAACCACACTAATTACCCTCAATTTCTAGAATACACCTGGACTGTACATGGACCACGCCCCTACACATACCTCATAATTATACCATTTTTCGATTTCCTCACTTATGACGTATATAAATTTCACCCTTTCCCAACACCCTACCAAAATAACTCTAATGTCTATCGATTGTATTTACCCACCGTACCACCTTACCTTTTCCTCACCAAAGATCTATCAGCTTATTCTATGATGTCAGATAGCGACGTCCGGCATTGCCGATTCCCGCAACCAAATAAACAACTCATCTGCCCTCCACTCAAACCAGTTATTCTTCCCACTACTAGGTCTTGCTTTATCGATTTAATTCGTGACCGGCATGCCCCCGTATGTTCATTTAAAAAATTTCATTCCCCTAAAACCATCCAACTACGAATTGGACCAGACATCTGGGTTTCCTTCGCGAACAGGACTGCCGCTACCCTCGAGTGTCCATCGAATTATTCCCTCATTACAATCCCTATGGTTATTCGGCTACCAATTGGTTGCTCCTTGCGTTCAAAAGCCCTCCAAATATACAACCCGTATAAGGTTACCCTTAATAACTCATACCCATTTCCGTCGCAAATTAAATTTAAACCCGTCATAGAGATCTTAAATCTCTCCATAAAACCTGTAACCATCCTACCCGAACTACATGCCCCTGAATGGAATGATCAATTGAGCCGGTTTAAAATTTCGGATGATAACCAAAATAACCTCTTACAAATACTACAACCGGTAACCATTTTCTCAACATCTGCCGTTAGTATCATTATTGTATGTGCTATTATCCTCGGTATATTTGTGGTGAAAAGATCATTCTGGGAACAAAGAAAACCAAGTGACACGGAACATGAAACTATTTATGCACGACCAAGAGTGCGTACCCAGACCACGTGAACTAGACTTAACCACCCGACTTATGTTGTATATATAAATCTGTATTATAAAACCAATAGTTATCATCTAGTTAGCATTAGTTAGGATGTTACGTTATTATATTAATATCATTCTAGAGGGAAGAGCCCTGTAAAAATGAACCATAAATAATTCCCATATTCCTATATTATCTTATCCTTCATGTAATTCTTGTATTCATTTATATAGTCTCTGTATCCATTGTAAGAAAAAGTATCCATTTTAAAAATTCATGTGTTATATGGTTCATGTATTTATATAATCTGTATATTCTTATATATTTAACTTTATATAATGCCTATACTCATATGTATGTACGTGTGTGTATTCATTTTTACATAAGGACCAAAATCGCCCAACGCGAGTTTGGATAAAATTTTGATTTGCTTTCTACTTTGCTAAATAATTGGTGACCTGTTGTTTTTTAAAATCTCATAATCATTTTTTAGATTTCGCTTAATAAGGAATCCTGTTAAGCTTTGCAATGTTCACATTTTGTATACACTCTCTTTCGTTATAAACAATGAGATCATGTCTTGCCTAAGCATTAAAATTGTACATCTTAAACCTTAAAATTTCACTCATATGCATATTTTAGTGTAAAGATGCATAGTCCGATTTCCACTTTTAGTTAACTTGGCAGATCATGATAACATCAGATCTGAAAAGTCGCGGTTTAAGATAAAAATATGGTTTCGTCTTCAAATATTTTGTTTACTCGTTCAAGCCTTACCACAGCTAAAAAATTTACTTATTTTAAATATTGTGCAAAAATAATACAGCCTTCTTAGCATTTAATAATAATAATGTTAGCAGTTTTTGGGTATATAAACCCATTAAAATTATTCCATTGTCATTCAGAAGCTAATTCAGAGGCTGAGCACTACCTGTACTTTTAGCAGTAAATTACATTGAAGAAACTTTTTATTGTCCTTCGAGCCTTGCTCTCTTCAGAAAAACTTAGAAAACTTTCCGGATACGCTATAAGAAGAATCCGGAACCTTCAGCATTTAGATTGCAAATCTACCAGAGTCCTCCGAGCCACTATAGAAGAACTCGGAGAGTAACATAGAAGAAAACCACTTCAAGTCACACATCCGTTGCTTGCCTCCTAACCAGAACCCCCGTCGATCCGAACCACCCCAGGGCCATAGACGGAGGGGTTAACATATATATATATATATATATATGTATATATATATATATATGTATATATATATATATATATATATATATATATATATATATATATATATATATATATATATATATATATATATGTATATATATATATATATATATATATAATATATATATATATATATATGTATATAATATATATATATATATATATATATGTATATATGTATATATATATATATATATATATATATATATATATATATATAGTATATATATATATATATATATATATATATATATATATATATATATATATATATATATATATATATATATATATATATATATATATATATATATATATATATATATATATATATATATATATATATATATTACGTGTTAACCCCTCCGTCTATGGCCCTGGAGTGGTTCGGAGTCGACGGGGGTTCTGGTTAGGAGGCAGCAACGGATCTGTTACTTGCAGTAGTTTCTTCTATACTACTCTCCGAGTTCTTCTTTAGTGGCTCGGAGGATTCTGAGAGGCTTATTAAATTTTTTGAGTTTTCTCCCCGATTCTTCTTGTAACTTATCGGGAGATTCTAATGACTAAGTTTTCTGAAGAGAGCACGGCTCGAAGGAGAAGATAAAGACTTTTTCTTACTGTGTTTTACTCCTAAAACTGTTACAGGTAATGCTCAGCCTCGTAGTTGGAATCAGAACAAACATGGAAGAAATTGGTGGGGTTTATATACCCCGATTCTACTAACATCATTATTAAATGTTGAAGAGGCTGCATTATTTTTGTACAATATTTGAAAATAAAGTAAATCTTTTAGCTGTGGTAAGGTTTAAACGAATAAACAAGATATTTGAAGATGAAGCCATATTTTTATCTTAAATTGCGTATTTTCAGATCTGATGTTATCATGATCTGCCAAGTTAACTAAAAGTGGAAATTGAACTATGCATCTTTACACTAAAATATGCATATGAGTAAAAATTAAAGGTTTAAGATTTACAATTAAATGCTTAGGCAAGACATGACTTCATCTTTTATAACGAAGAAAGAATGTATACAAAACATGACATGGCAAAAGTTACTCAGGATTCATTATTCAGCTAAATCTAAAAAAATGATTATGAGATTTTAAAAAAAGAACAGGTCATCAATTATTTGGCAAAGTAGAAAGCACATCAAAATTAATTCCAAATGAAAAATAATAATAAAAAAATAACAACAGTATTGCCGATTCTACATTCCTTATGGAGACATAATGTCGGGTCGGACATTGAGTACATTGTAATTTTGGTCTACTGTAACTATGATTATAATTATCAATTCATTTAATATCGTTAACTACAATTTCATTAAAGTACATTGAGTACGTTATTTAGTACATTACATCATTAAGTACAGTTTCATTAAAGTACATTACATTATATTAAATTAAAAGTATTACAGTTAATTATAATTAAACAGTTACTATAACTTTGTTTTGTTACAGTGTTTCATATTAATAGACAATTGAGATGTTAGAAATATAATACAAAGTACATGGGCACATACGGTATGGATGAATATGGTTGAATAATAATATTTATACTACATAACATATAAATAATGACTTCGATAGAGTGTACAGTTTTTATTATGATGTTAAAGAATTTTCATACATTGAATACTAGAGATATGATGAAGGGAAATTAATGACGGGAAAATGTGACGTCATAGTTATTGAATTTGTACGTATAGTACAAATCATTATTAGGAAGATTTACAAGAACGAATTAGAGACAAAGAGTGGGTATTAATGACTAAGAAGTACAACTACGGGTTCCAATCCTGTTATATGCAATGTGTATGCATAATCTAGGGTCGAGGGTGAGATGCAAGACAATTCATAATTAATTATAATAACTTCTATAACAAATGGATAATGGATACGACTAAACCATAGAAATGGTAGATCGTAAGGTTATGACACAAAGAAAAGTAGAAAGCTACAAGTAAAATTATTATCCAAACTCGCGTTAAGCGATTTTGGTTCTTATGTAAAAATGAATATTGATTATTCATTGTTCATTTTTTACATTGCTCTCCCATTTAAAATGATATTTATACAATAATTTAATAGGGTACCATTAGTTACAATACAAATTTTATACAGAACGATTTCGCGTGGTCGAGTACAATGCAGAGTATCCAAATTTTTAAAATGACACTCGCGTAGAGGGCTATGATAAAAATATAAAAATTCAAAGATTAAAACTTTAATTTAGACAAACATTTAATAGGATTAATACATTAATTTAGACAACCAATTAAGTTAGACAAACAATGATATTGTAAAATTTTTTACAAAATTATATTTTTTTTCTGCAGGGAAAATTACATTTATAATGAATAGGTAAAAGGGAAAAATATAAATCGTACAATCTATAAGCTAATTTTTATTGACTAGTGTAGGTAAAAATAGAATTACGTAATGGATGATGTATAGACCTGTGGTCTAGTGTGTATTTTTGTGTACTAGGTATAAAGTGTTTATTTTATAAGTTCGAGAGACATTAGCTGAGAGGATTGTTAAATTAACTGTATAAATGCATGAGCAAAAATTTATATATAGTAGCAAAAATGATTAAGATTAAATTACGCGCAATGAAATAGTTTATTGTGATATCCAATGATTTTAGCATGAGGTTTGTATATATAGTATATATAGTGTGCATGCATTTTTATTGACTGTTGTAGGTACAAATCGAATTACGTAGTGGATGATGTATAGACCTGTGGTCAAATGTTTAGGGATTTGGAAGGTTTTTTGAATTAACAAAGTTTAAAAATGATGTATAATAATTTAAGATGGGTTTAGGGTTATATATATATATATATATATATTTACGTTAAGGAATAGATAAAACAACTTAATAAATGCATGAACGAGAATTTATATATAGTAAGCAAAAATTATTAAGATTATAACGATGATGTTTGCATACGAGTTTTTAATGCAAAAGTGACTGAAGGGACGGAACGTAAATGAATTGGAATATGTGTCAAAAGTAATAAAATTCAATTAGGATTATAGATTTTACATAATTAATAAGTTACACGTATTAGGTAATTAAAAAAAACGAACTTAGAGGACTTACAATTAATGAAAGTACATCTCACGGTTTTAAAAATTGAATTTTGACACACAATTAATTTCGACAACTAAAATTCATAGCCATATACTGTAGTAGTATGTCAATTTGACTATAATTTTCGTTTGATACCTTACAAATGGTACAATAACAATTTAAGGACAGTTACTCACGATTAATTAAACAAAAAAAATTAAAATACAAATTAAAAAACATAAATCAATTATTGTCATTATTATTATTATTATTATAAAATTCTAAATTACAGGTATCGTTTAGTTGTCGGAAAATTAACCCAAAAATGGATCATTTAAGTGACTATAGTTACTAATATCTAATTGTAAAACACAATAAAACTTAAACTTTTAAGTTCAAAGAAATGTATAATGGTCATCAAAGAGTTAAAAATAAAAAAAACACAACTTAACATAAATTGAGCCATCGTACCAAAGAGGAATTAACCATGGTTGAACCATTTCTTTGGTTAACACAGTTCAACTGGGGTTGGGGGTGTTAAAATATAAATAAAAAAAAGACAAAGGTTGGAGTACGACATTCGGGGGAATTGAGTGACTAAGCGGGGGATATAAGTCTGAAATTGACAATACGTTTTTCGTAAGCACTTTGCTTTTCTTTTTTTTCTTTTTTTAAAGATTGCTTGTCACACTACTTAGAACAAAAACTCAAAAAAGTTGAACAAACGGAGGGACGGCATGTTCCTCATATACATTATAATAATTACCAAAATCGTTACAACCTTTGTAAAAACGGTTTTGTTACAATTAATGAATTACATAACTATATATCTATATACGTAACAATGGCATGAAAAGAAAAGACAGATAGGTCAATTTTCTTCTCACAAACACAAAAAAAAAAGATTAACTAAAGACACAAACGGGTCAATTCAGGTTGAATTTAATTCTCTTTTACACAAAAAAAGGTTGAATTAAATTCTCTTGAACAACAAAAAAAAGGTTGAATTCAATTGACTGCATTGAAATGAATGGGTATTTGAAACTAACAGAGACTGACTTAAAACAAAACTCTCTGACTTAAAACAAAACTCTCTGACTTCAAATAAAACTCTCTGACTTCGAATCTAACTCTGACTTCGAATATAACTCTGACTTCGAATATAACTGAAATCTCTGGGGCGGTTGTCCCTCTTAGATGCAACCTATTGACTTGAACTCTTATCAAGTATCTCTATAAATCTCTGGGGCGGTTGCCCGTCTTGGCGCAACCTTCTGACTTTAAATAAAACTCTCTGTAAACTCTCTCTCTCTTAATTTGCAAATCAATTCAATTCAGTAATTGAAAAAAAATTTGCAAACAAAAAATAAAAAATGTAAACAACATTTCATTCTAATGTACGGGAAGGTACATAAAATAAAATTATTCTATACTGAATATAACAGTGAAAATAACTGAAATTCTCTCTCTGAAATTAATTCTCTGTTACAATAAACTTTCTGTTACAATAAACTTTCTGTTACAATAAACTTTCTGTTACAATAAACTTTGTTACAATTAACTCTCTTACAATAACTGTTTCACTAAAAAAAAGTGTATCACTGGTGTATGGAATGTTCACTGTGATTCTTGTAAATTCTGACTTGAAACTCATTATTAACTGTTAATAATAGTGACTTTTCAAGTGTTTATAAATTTCTTAAAAAAAACAACTCTTACTTAACAAGATTCCTACGGCGAAATCCTTAGAGACGTGTCCTGAAGACGTCTTGCTGGCTACTTGTTCCTGGATGAAAACTAGGCGTGAAGAACTTGGAGTCGTGACGCACCGGTTCAAGGGTGGATGTTACGAACTAGAAGTCGTGACACGCCGGTCAACTGGTTTTATCCTGAGGCAGGGTAATTTCTATCTTGGCCAAAGAGTGGCCTCTTCTTAAAAATCTTCTTAAAGTAAACTTCTTCTTAAAGTAATCTTCTTCTTAAAATAATCTTTTAATCCTGATGCAGGGTAATTTCTATCTTGGCCAAAGAGTGGCCTCTTCTTAAAAATCTTCTTGTTAAACATCTTCTTGTTAAACATCTTCTTGTTAAACATCTTCTGGTTAAACATCTTCTGGTTAAACATCTTCTGGTTAAAATCTTCTGGTTAAAATCTTCTTCTTAAAATAATCTTCTCATCCTGGCAATAGGGTCGCCAACTTTTGTTTATCCTGGCTATAGGGTCGCAAGCTTTTGTTAGACCCCATATCTTCTTCTTCTTCTTCTTATCCTGGCTGGGTCTGGGGTGTCTCGTATAGACGAGGCGTTCTAGTTAAGGGGCAAGGGGCCTCTGCCCCCTCCCCCGCAGCGAGGCTGCAGTCCAAAGAAGAGTCTCGAATGAAGTTCTCTGTTGAAGAGCCGAAACTGAAGCGGTAATCGGAAGTCTAATGCAGAAGTGCAACGATGAAGTGCTAATCTGAAGTGGTGTATTTTTTACAAGTACAGTATAATATAGTCTAAATGTTTGAGGGAGACAATCGAAGGTTAAGTTTCCCCCCTTTTTAAACACATAATCAGATGTTTTTTGAAAGATTTCAACTAAAAAAATATAAAAAAAAGGACAGGTCATCAATTATTTGGCAAAGTAGAAAGCACATAAAAATTAATTCCAAATGAAAAATAATAATAAAAAAATAACAACAGTATTGCCGATTCTACATTCCTTATGGAGACATAATGTCGGGTCGGACATTGAGTACATTGTAATTTTGGTCTATTGTAACTATGATTATAATTATCAATTCATTTATTATCGTTAACTACAATTTCATTAAAGTACATTGACTACGTCATTTAGTACATTACATCATTAAGTACAGTTTCATTAAAGTACATTACATTATATTAAATTAAAAGTATTACAGTTAATTATAATTAAACAGTTACTATAACTTTGTTTTGTTACAGTGTTTCATATTAATAGACAATTGAGATGTTAGAAATATAATACAAAGTACATGGGCACATACGGTATGGATGAATATGGTTGAATAATAATATTTATACTACATAACATATAAATAATGACTTCTATAGAGTGTACAGTTTTTATTATGATGTTAAAGAATTTTCATACATTGAATACTAGAGATATGATGAAGGGAAATTAATGACGGGAAAATGTGACGTCATAGTTATTGAATTTGTACGTATAGTACAAATCATTATTAGGAAGATTTACAAGAACGAATTAGAGAAAAAGAGTGGGTATTAATGACTAAGAAGGACAACTACGGGTTCCAATCCTGTTATATGCAATGTGTATGCATAATCTAGGGTCGAGGGTGAGATGCAAGACAATTCATAATTAATTATAATAACTTCTATAACAAATGGATAATGGATACGACTAAACCATAGAAATGGTAGATCGTAAGGTTATGACACAAACAAAAGTAGAAAGCTACAAGTAAAATTATTATCCAAACTCGCGTTAAGCGATTTTGGTTCTTATGTAAAAATGAATATTGATTATTCATTGTTCATTTTTTACATACGTATATATATATATATATACGTATGGGTTTGATAAAGTAGGTAGAGATAGCTTTTTGGAAATATCTCAATATAATAGGACTAGAAATAACGGGTGTAAGTTGACAAGTAGAAGGTTCGAGACAGCAGTTGCGAAAAACTTTTTTACGCATAGAATAGTAAATAGCTGGAATAGTTTGCCGGTAGAAGTAATTAGTAGCACGTCTATAAACATGTTTAAAAATCGATTAGACGCGCATGTTGATAGAAAGGGTATAGTTTAAGGTAGTAAAATTAAGGCTTGTGGGGATAGATCCCACAGCTCAACACAAGTGTTGTGGGATATAGGGAGGCAGCGTCTTGGGTTAGGGGATACTCTCTGTCCTTACACACCCTATTTAAAGAGATTCCTCTGCCGAGCGGTGCCCCCCATAGTACTGTGAGGTATTGAAAAACTCATGATCTTCACTTGCCCCACAAACACCTTTAAATGGGAGACCCATAATGGGTGCACACACATTTCTACATTACTGTACAGTCTTTACAGCCACACCTACACTTTTCCTCGTAAGTGTATATATTGTAATGTATATGGTTGTAAATTTTGACTTGGTCCGCAATCGATATGGACCGTGACTTGATGGATACCGTAATGAAATTGACTGGATTCTTTGGATCTGATATATTTGCATGTCCGTTATAAATAGATATAGAGTGTAACATTTGTGGATAGTAGTCTATTATGACTTGATCCTCTGGATCCAGATATTCTATCTTTAGTTTTAAATCGATAATTAATTAGTTTTAAATTGATAATTATTTAGTTTCGTAAAAATTGGTCATATATATATATATATATATATATATATATATATATATATATATATATATATATATATACACGTGTGTATATATATATATATATATATATATACTGTATATATACGTATATATATATATATATATATATTTACGAATATATATACATATATATATATATATATATATATATATATATATATATATACGTATATATATATATATATATATATATATATTATATATATATATATATATATATATACGTATATATATATATATATACATACACGTATATATATATATATATATATATATATATATATGTATATGTTACAATGTTACAATGTTTCAGACCAACAAAGACCCCAGGATCCACCCATGGCTGGTCCACCCAACTGCGCTCGCGTACTGTGCATGTCCTCCGTGGTGGCGGAGGGGACCCACAACTCCACGTGGGCTCCGAAACAAAAGAACATAAGAAATCCATGCAAAAACCGCCGGCAAACTGGCAACGACCAACTTTCACGAAACTAAACAACTATCAATTCAAAACCAACCAACTATCGACCTAAAACCAAAGACAGAATCTCCGATCCAGAGGACCAAGTCACAATAGACCACCATCCACAAATATGTCACACTCCACATCCATTCATAAAGGACACGCAAATATATCGGATCCAAAGAATCCAGTCAACCTCACCACGGCATCCATCAAGTCACGGTTCACATCGACAGCGGACCAAGTCAAAATTCACAATCACACACACCACAATATACACACTCACGAGAAAAAGAGTAGGTGTGGCTGCAAAGACTGCACAGCAACGCAGAAACGTGCGTGCACCCATTTTGGGTCTCCCATTTAAAGGTGTTTGTGGGGCAAGTGAAGATCATGAGTTTTTCAATACCTCACAGTACTATGGGGGGCACCCCTCGGCAGAGGAATCTCTCTAAATGGGGTGTGTAAGGACAGAGAGTATCCCCTAACCCAAGACGCTGCCTCCCTATATCCCACAACACTTGTGTTGAGCTGTGGGATCTATCCCCAGAAAGCCTTAATTTTACTACCTTAAACTATACCCTTTCTATCAACATATGCGTCTAATCGATTTTTAAACATGTTTATAGACGTGCTACTAATTACTTCTACCGGCAAACTATTCCAGCTATTTACTATTCTATGCGTAAAAAAGTTTTTCGCAACTGCTGTCTCGAACCTTCTACTTGTCAACTTACACCCGTTATTTCTAGTCCTATTATATTGAGATATTTCGAAAAAGCTATCTCTATCTACGTTATCGAACCCATTCATAATTTTGAAAACCTGGATTAGATCACCCCTTAACCTCCTGGTCTCGAGTGTTGTCAATTTTAACTCCTTAAGCCTATCCTCGTACGACTTTGACCTAAGCGACGGAATCATCTTAGTTGCTCGTCTTTGAACTCTTTCGATTTTGTCTATAACTTTGCGCATATACGGATTCCAAAATTGGACCGCGTACTCCAAATGGGGTCTAACTAATGATTTATAAAGTGGAACTATAATATCGCGCGATTTGTACTCAAAATTTCGAGCTATAAAACCTAACACTTTGTTCGCCTTATTGACCGCTGCTGTACTTTGTTTCGCTACTTTTAAATCACCAGTGACTATAACTCCTAAATCTTTTTCCTTATATATATACATATATATATATATATATATATATATATATATATATATATATATATATATATATAAATATACGTATATATATATATAAATATATATATATATGTAAAAACGAACAATGGATAATCCATATTCATTTTTACATAAGAAACCAAAATCGCCTAAGCGAGTTTTGGATAAAAATTTTATTTGTAGCTTCCTATTTTTGTTGTGTCATAACCTTACGATCTACCATTTCTATGGTTTAGTCGTATCCATTTTCCATTTTTTATTTGTTATAGAAGTTATTATAATTAATTATGATTGTCTTGCATCTCACCCTCGACCCTAGATTATGCATACACATTGCATGTAACAGGATTGGAACCCGTAGTTGTACTTCTTAGTCATTAATACCCACTCTGTCTCTAATTCGTTCTTGTAAATCTTCCTAATAATGATTTGTACTATACGTAAAAATTCAATAACTATGACGTCACATTTTCCCGTCATTAATTTCCCTTCATCATATATCTAGTATAAATTTTATTAAATATTCATTCTTACTCGTGTCAGTCTAAGAAACTTAGGCATTCGTTCAAAAACGCAAAAATACGTTCTCGTATTATTTTTTTCATTTTTATTTTTAATTATATGACCTCCCGAGATGAACTCGAAAATGCTGAGGGTAAGTGATCGAATTTCGCGAACTTGCAGATTCGAACGCTCAAAGATTAAAATACCTCCTCTCGCTTTGATTTCAAATTTATAATATTATCATGCGTTATGTTATATCATGTGTGTCATGTCTCATGTACTTGTGTTGTACTAATAACCATATAATCTAACCATATAATCTAACCATATAATCTAACCATGGTAAACGACGTAATGTACTTCAATGAAATTATAATTAACTGTAATACTTTAATTTAATATAATGTAATGTACTTTAATGAAACTGTACTTAATGATGTAATGTACTAAATGACGTAGTCAATGTACTTTAATGGAATTGTAGTTAACGATAATAAATGAATTGGTAATTATAATCATAGTTACAGTAGACCAAAATTACAATATACTCAATGTCCGACCCGACATTATGTCGCCATAAGGAATGTAGAATCGGCGGTACTGTGTTTAGTTTTTTTATTATTATTTTCCGTTGGAATAAATTTTTATGTGCTTTCTACTTTGCCAAATAATTGATGACCTGTTGCTTTTTAAAATCTCATAATCATCTTTTAGATTTAGCTTAATAATGAATCCTGAGTAACTTTTGCCATGTCATGTTTTGTATACATTCTTTCTTCATTATAAAAGATGAAGTCATGTCTTGCCTAAGCATTTAATTGTAAATCTTAAACCTTTAATTTTTACTCATATGCATATTTTAGTGTAAAGATGCATAGTTCAATTTCCACTTTTAGTTAACTTGGCAGGTCGTGATAACATCAGATGTGAAAATACGCAATTTAAGATAAAAATATGGCTTCATCTTCAAATATCTTGTTTATTCGTTTAAACCTTACACAGCTAAAAGATTTACTTTATTTTCAAATATTGTGCAAAAATAATACAGCCACTTCAACATTTAATAATGATGATGTTAGTAGAATCGGGGGTATATAAACCCCACAAATTTCTTCCATATTTGTTCTGATTCCAACTACGAGGCTGAGCATTACCTGTAACAGTTTAGGAGTAAAACACAGTAAGAAAAAGTCTTTATCTTCTCCTTCGAGCCGTGCTCTCTTCAGAAAACTTAGTCATTAGAATCTCCCGATAAGTTACAAGAAGAATCGGAGAGAAACCACAAAGAATTTAATAAGCCTCTCAGAATCATCCGAGCCTCTAAAGAAGAACTCGGAGAGTAGTATAGAAGAAACTACTGCAAGTAACAGATCCGTTGCTGCCTCCTAACTAGAACCCCCGTCGACTCCGAACCACCCCAGGGCCATAGACGGAGGGGTTTATCCCTGCATCAGGATAAAAATCAAGACAACCCAATCACATAGAAGATATTGGCATAACAGTCTGGCGACCCTGCCCCAGGATTAGAAGAATATTTTAAGAAGAAGATTTTAAGAAGAAGAATATTTTAAGAAGAAGAAGATTTTAAGAAGAAGATTTTAAGAAGAAGATTTTAAGAAGAAGAAGATTTTAAGAAGAAGAAGATTTTAAGAAGAAGATTTTAAGAAGAAGAAGATTTTAAGAAGAAGATTTTAAGAAGAAGAAGATTTTAAGAAGAGGATTTTAACAGAGGATTTTAACAAGTGGCGACCCACCATTTGACCGGCGTGTCACGACTTCCAGTTCGTAACATCCACCCTTGAACCGGTGTGTGACGACTCCAAGTTCTCCACGCCTAGTTTTCATCCAAGAAGGAAGTCCAGCAAGACACGTCTTCAGGACACGTCTCTAAGGATTTCGCCGTAGGAATCTTGTTAAGTACAAAACTCTTTTTTAAAATAATTTCTAAACATTTGAAAAGTCATTATTATTAACAATTAATATTTAGTATTGAGCCAGAATTAACACAAAACACAGTGAACACTTCAGACACCAGTGATACATTTTTTTTGTGAAACTAATTGTCACAGAAGTTAATTGTCACAGAAGTTAATTGTCACAGAAGTTAATTGTCACAGAAGTTAATTGTCACAAAAGTTAATTTTCACAAAAGTTAATTGTCACAGAAGTTAATTGTCACAGAAGTTAATTGTCACAGAAGTTAATTGTCACAGTTAATTGTCACTATTATATTCAGTATAGAATAATTTTATTTTATGTACATTCACGTACATTAGAATGAAATGTTGTTTACATTTTATATTTTTGTTTGCAAATTTTTTCAAATTATTGAATTAAATTGACTTGCAAATTAAGAAAGAGAGAGTTTACAGAGAGTTTATAGAGTTTATAGAGTTATAGAGATACTTGAAAACAGTTTCAAGTTAGTTTCAAGAATACTTGATAGAGTTCAAGTTAGTTTCAAGAACTTGATAGAGTTCAAGTTAGTTTCAAGAATACTTGATAGAGTTCAAGTTAGTTTCAAGAATACTTGATAGAGTTCGTTAGTTTCAAGAATACTTGATAGAGTTCAAGTTAGTTTCAAGAATACTTGATAGAGTTCAAGTTAGTTTCAAGAATACTTGATAGAGTTCAAGTCAGAGTTTTTATTTGAAGCCAGAGAGTTTTATTCCAACTCAGAGTTTAAGTCCCAAGTCAGAGTTTAAGTCATTTCAATGCAGTCAATTGAATTCAACTTTTTCTTTGTAATTTAAGAGAATTTAATTTAAGAAAATGTAATTTAAGAATTTAATTCAACCTTTTTTTTTGTTGTTTAAGAGAATTTAATTCAACCTTTTTTTGTGTGTTGTAAAAGATAATTTAATTCAACCTGAATTGACTGGGTTGCGTCTTTAGTTAACCTTTTCTTTGTTTGTAAGAAGGAAATTCACCGATTTGTCTTTCCCTTTTCATGCATTGTTGCGTATATAAATATATAGGTAAAATGACATTTTATTGTTTGTAACCAAAACAGTTTTTACAATTGTTTGTAATGATTTTGCTAATTATTGTAATGTATATGAGGAACATGCCGTCCCTCCGTTTGTTGAACTTTTTTAATTTTTGTTCTAAGTAGTGTGACAAGCAGTCTTTTTTTAAAGAGCAAAGAAGTGCTCACAAAAAGACGTAATTGTCAATTTCAGACATATACCCCCCGCTCAGTCACTCAATTCCCCCGAATGTAGTACTCCAAACTTTCTTTTTATTTTATTTATTTTAACACCCCCAACCCCAGTTGAACCGTGTCAACCAGAGAAATGGTTCAACCATGGTTAATTCCTCTTTGGTACGATGGAGCATAACCTCAATTTAGGTTAAGTGTTTTTTTTATATTACAGGATATGTTTAGTTCATTATAGTTTATAATTGATTTCTATTTCAACTTTTATATTTTTATATTTTTTTGTATTCGATTAATAATGAGTAATTATCGTAGTCGAATTTAATTAATTGTGTCAAAATATCAAATAATTCAAATTGTATCAACATTCAACGAAAGAGTATGATTTTTCTACTTAACCTGCAAAAAATTATTAAACCTTTTTAATATTTTTTTTATTATCTAAAAATATTTTTTAATGTAAAATTTACCTGAAATTATTAAAAGAAAAGATTGTTCGAAATGCTTCCTTCCATTTCAATAACTTTTTTATTCTTGGTCGAAATTCTTCTATGGTTCGATTTACTTTTTTTTTAAGATTATAATAAAATTATGTTAGCCCATTAAAATGCATAATTGATCTGTATTTTTAATTTGTATTTTTAATTTTCTTTTGTTCAATTAATCATGAGTAATTGTCCTTAAATTGTTATTGTACCATTTGTAAGGTATCAAACGACAATTATAGTCAAATTGACGCACTACTACAGTATATGGCTCTGAATTTTACTAGTCGAATTTAATTTAATTGTTTGTCGAAATTCAATTTTAAAACCGTGAGATTTACTTTCATTAATTGTAAATTCTTTTTAAGTGCGTTTTGTTTATTACCTTAATACGTGTAACTGATTTAATTACGTAAAATCGATAATTCTTATTGAATTTCATTACTTCTGACACATATTCGAATTCATTTACGGTCCGTCCCTTCAGTCACTTTTGCATTAAAAAAAAAAACTCGTTGCAAACATCATTATAATCTTAATAATTATTGCTTACTATATATAAATTCTCGCTCATGCATTTATTAAGTTATTTTATCTGTTCCTTAAGGTATATATTATATATATAAAACCCTGAACCCATCTTAAATTATTATACATTATTTTAAACTTTGTTAATTCAAAAACCTTCCAAATCCCTTTCTCCTTTTGAACGTATCACCAACCACTACAATCTGTACCCAATAAACAGAAATACACATTTGACCACAGGTCTATACATCATCCACTACGTAATTCGATTTGCACCTACAACAATCAATAAAAATGCATGTATGCACACTATATATACTATATATACAAACCTTATGCTAAAATCATTGGATATCACAATAAACTATTACATTGAATCTTAATCATTTTTGCTTTCTAATATATCTTGCTCATGCATTTATTCAGTTACTTGAACAATCCTATCACCTAATCTGTCCCTCGAAATTGTAAAATACACACTTTGCACCTAATACACCCAAATACACACTTGACCACAGGTCTATACATCATCCATTACGCAATTCTATTTTTACCTACAATAGTCAATAAAATTAGTTTATGAATTGTTATCATCGTAACCTTGAAAAATCCATGAACTTTAAAATTTACGTTTTTCCCTTTTATCTACTCTATTCATTATGTACGTAATTTTTCTCACGGAAAAATAAAATTTTGTAAAAAAAATTTAACCATATCATTGTTTGACTTAATTGTTTTTCTAAATTAACGTATTAATCCTTTATTCTGTTTGTATCAAAGTAAAGTTTTAATCTTTGAATTTTATATTATATAATAACTCACTTGTTCTGTATAAAATTTGTAATGTAAAGAAAAATTCGTCAGCTACCCTGAAGTAGTTAGGATGTTATTTTCTCATTTGTATTGTAGTAATTGTACCCTATTCTATTCTTGTAAATATCATTTGGAGGGGGAAACACTGTAAAACGAACAATGGATAATCCATATTCATTTTTACATAAGAAACCAAAATCGCCTAAGCGAGTTTTGGATAAAAATTTTATTTGTAGCTTCCTATTTTTGTTGTGTCATAACCTTACGATCTACCATTTCTATGGTTTAGTCGTATCCATTTTCCATTTTTATTTGTTATAGAAGTTATTATAATTAATTATGATTGTCTTGCATCTCACCCTCGACCCTAGATTATGCATACACATTGCATGTAACAGGATTGGAACCCGTAGTTGTACTTCTTAGTCATTAATACCCACTCTGTCTCTAATTCGTTCTTGTAAATCTTCCTAATAATGATTGTACTATACGTAAAAATTCAATAACTATGACGTCACATTTTCCCGTCATTAATTTCCCTTCATCATATATCTAGTATAAATTTTATTAAATATTCATTCTTACTCGTGTCAGTCTAAGAAACTTAGGCATTCGTTCAAAAACGCAAAAATACGTTCTCGTATTATTTTTTTCATTTTTATTTTTAATTATATGACCTCCCGAGATGAACTCGAAAATGCTGAGGGTAAGTGATCGAATTTCGCGAACTTGCAGATTCGAACGCTCAAAGATTAAAATACCTCCTCTCGCTTTGATTTCAAATTTATAATATTATCATGCGTTATGTTATATCATGTGTGTCATGTCTCATGTACTTGTGTTGTACTAATAACCATATAATCTAACCATATAATCTAACCATGGTAAACGACGTAATGTACTTCAATGAAATTATAATTAACTGTAATACTTTAATTTAATATAATGTAATGTACTTTAATGAAACTGTACTTAATGATGTAATGCACTAAATGACGTAGTCAATGTACTTTAATGGAATTGTAGTTAACGATAATAAATGAATTGGTAATAATCATAGTTACAGTAGACCAAAATTACAATATACTCAATGTCCGACCCGACATTATGTCGCCATAAGGAATGTAGAATCGGCGATACTGTTGTTAGTTTTTTATTATTATTTTCCGTTGGAATAAAGTTTGATGTGCTTTCTACTTTGCCAAATAATTGATGACCTGTTGCTTTTTAAAATCTCATAATCATCTTTTTAGATTTAGCTTAATAATGAATCCTGAGTAACTTTTGCCATGTCATGTTTTGTATACATTCTTTCTTCATTATAAAAGATGAAGTCATGTCTTGCCTAAGCATTTAATTGTAAATCTTAAACCTTTAATTTTTACTCATATGCATTTTAGTGTAAAGATGCACAGTTCAATTTCCACTTTTAGTTAACTTGGCAGGTCGTGATAACATCAGATCTGAAAATACGCAATTTAAGATAAAAATATGGCTTCATCTTCAAATATCTTGTTTATTCGTTTAAACCTTACACAGCTAAAAGATTTACTTTATTTTCAAATATTGTGCAAAATAATACAGCTTCTTCAACATTTAATAATGATGATGTTAGTAGAATCGGGTATATAAACCCCACAAATTTCTTCCATATTTGTTCTGATTCCAACTACGAGGCTGAGCATTACCTGTAACAGTTTAGGAGTAAAACACAGTAGAAAAAGTCTTTATCTTCTCCTTCGAGCCGTGCTCTCTTCAGAAAACTTAGTCATTAGAATCTCCCGATAAGTTACAAGAAGAATCGGAGAGAAACCTCATAGAATTTAATAAGCCTCTCAGAATCCTTCGAGCCTCTAAAGAAGAACTCGGAGAGTAGTATAGAAGAAACTACTGCAAGTAACAGATCCGTTGCTGCCTCCTAACTAGAACCCCCGTCGACTCCGAACCACCACAGGGCCATAGAGGAGGGGTTTATCCCTGCATCAGGATAAAAATCAAGACGACCCAATCACATAGAAGATATTGGCATAACAGTCTGGCGACCCTGCCCAGGATTAGAAGAATATTTTAAGAGAAGATTTTAGAAGAAGAATATTTTAAGAAGAAGAAGATTTTAAGAAGAAGATTTTAAGAAGAAGATTTTAAGAAGAAGAAGATTTTAAGAAGAAGAAGATTTTAAGAAGAAGATTTTAAGAAGAAGAAGATTTAAGAAGAAGATTTTAAGAAGAAGATTTTAAGAAGAGGATTTTAACAGAGGATTTTAACAAGTGGCGACCCACCATTGACCGGCGTGTCACGACTTCCAGTTCGTAACATCCACCCTTGAACCGGTGTGTGACGACTCCAAGTTCTCCACGCCTAGTTTTCATCCAAGAAGAAGTAGCCAGCAAGACACGTCTCAGGACACGTCTCTAGGATTTCGCCGTAGGAATCTTGTTAAGTACAAAACTCTTTTTTAAAATAATTTCTAAACATTTGAAAAGTCATTATTATTAACAATTAATATTTAGTATTGAGCCAGAAATTAACACAAAACACAGTGAACACTTCAGACACCAGTGATACATTTTTTTTTGTGAAACTAATTGTCACAGAAGTTAATTGTCACAGAAGTTAATTGTCAGAAAAGTTAATTGTCACAGAAGTTAATTGTCACAAAAGTTAATTGTCACAAAAGTTAATTGTCACAGAAGTTAATTGTCACAGAAGTTAATTGTCACAGAAGTTAATTGTCACAGAGTTAATTGTCACAGAGTTAATTGTCACTATTATATCAGTATAGAATAATTTATTTTATGTACATTCACGTACATTAGAATGAAATGTTTACATTTATATTTTTGTTTGCAAATTTTTTCAAATATTGAATTAAATTGACTTGCAAATTAAGAAAGAGAGAGTTTACAGAGAGTTATAGAGTTTATAGAGTTTATAGAGATACTTGAAAACAGTTTCAAGTTAGTTTCAAGAATACTGATAGAGTTCAAGTTAGTTCAAGAATACTGATATAGTTCAAGTTAGTTTCAAGAATACTTGATAGAGTTCAAGTTAGTTTCAAGAATACTTGATAGAGTTCGTTAGTTTCAAGAATACTGATAGAGTTCAAGTTAGTTTCAAGAATACTTGATAGAGTTCAAGTAGTTTCAAGATACTTGATAGAGTTCAAGTCAGAGTTTATTTGAAGCCAGAGAGTTTTATTCCAACTCAGAGTTTAAGTCCCAAGTCAGAGTTTAAGTCATTTCAATGCAGTCAATTGAATTCAACTTTTTCTTTGTAATTTAAGAGAATTAATTTAAGAAAAATGTAATTAAGAATTTAATTCAAACCTTTTTTTTGTTGTTTAAGAGAATTTAATTCAACCTTTTTTTGTGTGTTGTAAAAGATAATTTAATTCAACCTGAATTGACTGGGTTGCGTCTTTAGTTAACCTTTTCTTTGTTTGTAGAAGGAAATTCACCGATTTGTCTTTCCCTTTTCATGCATTGTGTGCGTATATAAAATATAGGTAAATGACATTTTATTGTTTGTAACAAAAACAGTTTTTACAATTGTTTGTAATGATTTTGCTAATTATTGTAATGTATATGAGGAACATGCCGTCCCTCCGTTTGTTGAACTTTTTAATTTTGTTCTATAAGTAGTGTGACAAGCAGTCTTTTTTAAAGAGCAAAGAAGTGCTCACAAAAAGACGTAATTGTCAATTCAGACATATTACCCCCGCTCAGTCACTCAATTCCCCCGAATGTAGTACTCCAAACTTTCTTTTATTTTATTTTATTTTAAAACCCCCAACCCCAGTTGAACCGTGTCAACCAGAGAAATGGTTCAACCATGGTTAATTCCTCTTTGGTACGATGGAGCATAACCTCAATTTATAGGTTTAAGTTTTTTTTATATTACAGGATATGTTTAGTTCATTATAGTTATAATTGATTTCTATTTCAACTTTTATATTTTTATATTTTTTGTGTATTCGATTAATAATGAGTAATTATCGTAGTCGAATGTAATTAATTGTGTCAAAATATCAAATAATTCAAATTGTATCAACATTCAACGAAAGAGTATGAATTTTTCTACTTAACCTGCAAAAATTATTAAACCTTTTTAATATTTTTTTATTATCTAAAAATATTTTTTATGTAAAATTACTGAAAATTATTAAAAGAAAAGATTGTTTTCGAAATGCTTCCTTCCATTTCAATAACTTTTTTATTCTTGGTCGAAATTCTTCTATGGTTCGATTTACTTTTTTTTTTAAGATTATAATAAAATTATGTTAGCCCATTAAAATGCATAATTGATCTGTATTTTAATTTTTTTTTAATTTTTGTTCAATTAATCAGGAGTAATTGTCCTTAAATTGTTATTGTACCATTGTAAGGTATCAAACGACAATTATAGTCAAATTGACGCACTACTACAGTATATGGCTCTGAATTTTTACTAGTCGAATTTAATTTAATTGTTTGTCGAAATTCAATTTTAAAACCGTTTGAGATTTACTTTCATAATTGTAAATTCTTTTAAGTGCGTTTTGTTATTACCTAATACGTGTAACTGATTAATTACGTAAAATCGATAATTCTTATTGAATTTCATTACTTCTGACACATATTCGAATTTCATTTACGGTCCGTCCCTTCAGTCACTTTTGCATTAAAAAAAAAAACTCGTTGCAAACATCATTATAATCTTAATAATTATTGCTTACTATAATAAATTCTCGCTCATGCATTTATTAAGTATTTTATCTGTTCCTTAAGGTATATATATATATAAAACCCTGAACCATCTTAAATTATTATACATTATTTTTAAACTGTGTTAATTCAAAAAACCTTCCAAATCCCTTCTCCTTTTGAACGTATCACCAACCACTACAATTTACCCAATAAACAGAAATACACATTTGACCACAGGTCTCTACATCATCCACTACGTAATTCGATTTGCACCTACAACAATCAATAAAAATGCATGTATGCACACTATATATACTATATATACAAACCTTATGCTAAAATCATTGGATATCACAATAAACTATTACATGTAATCTTATCATTTTGCTTTCTAATATATCGTTGCTCATGCATTTATTCAGTACTTGAACAATCCTATCACCAATCTGTCCCTCGAAATGTAAAATACACACTTTGCACCTAATACACCAAATACACACTTGACCACAGGTCTATACATCATCCATTACGCAATTCTATTTTTACCTACAATAGTCAATAAAATTAGTTTATGAATTGTATCATCGTAACCTTGAAAAATCCATGAACTTTAAAATTTACGTTTTTCCCT
>JAJOZX010020559.1:0-30741 GCA_023014485.1 Bathynomus jamesi
TTCAATGATGGTGCACATCCTTTGAGATCTTTGGGGGTTTTTGGAACTGGCAGCTTCAGGCAATGAAAAAGGTTTTGAGTCCTTTTCGTGACCAAGGTGCTCAAATCTGACCGTACTCACGGTCAAGACCCTCTTTATCCCTCCAGCCGACGCAGATCTTTTGGGTTTTTCGTTCTTCTTGTGCAAGTTTTGGAGCATGGCCTCTTCTCTGCATCGGTGGTTTTGGAGGAGAACATAGCGAGTCTGGCTAAATCTTCGCTTAGGTACCAGAGGTGGCCCCGGAATTTCGTCAATGCGGCGGTACCTACATCATGATCCACTGCCTTGTACCGCTCTAGGTCCTCCAACAGCTCCAGGTCATTGACGGGCGCGTCCACCGTCAATGGAGCCTCAAACCACCTCTGGAGGTAGATGGTGATGGCAAGACGTTTATCCTGCGTAGTGACCGGACCTCGTGAGCGGTCAGGTGGAATTGGCTTCGGAAGATGAACATCTTAAGACAGTAAATGCCTTTGGCCATCCATGGCCCAGTGGTATGCTCCAGGATGATTGTACCGGAGATCTCGTTTGCCATGACCATCGAGGAAGACCAAGTGAGGATCAGGAACTCCCGTAATCGTCTCTTGGGTGGCCAACTTCAAGCTGTTCTTCAATGAAGTGGACAATCTGCTCTTTTTTCAACGCCACCCATTCCGAAAGGATGTCGCTTGGGCCATCGCCGTTGAACGGAGAAGCCTGCTTCTGGTCGATGAACTCCCATTGGGATTTGAAGCGAGCAAACAGCGCAATTTTCGGGGCCAGAAGACCTGAAGAACAGGTCAAGACTGAGGTGATTACCAATTCCATCATGTGGTGTCTGCAAGCCAGGAAAAGAATGCGGCGGTCCATTTGGTCCTGGATAATCGTACAAGCGCCGCTGTACGTACCGGTATTCGCCGCTGTTGTGTCGAAGCAGAGACCGGCAATCCATGGTTGAACTTGCGGCCAATCGTCCAGCACCTTCAGAACAGCTCCAGCCATCCACTGTCCTGTGCTGTCAGGGATTTTTGAATCGCCAACAATTTCTCAAGATTCTTCCCGCTGACCAGCACTGGTATGCGATCCGATTTCCCTCCATCCGAATCAGGGAGAGTTTGCCATCAAGTGGATGACAAGCGGCATATCAGGATTGAACTCGGTCTTGATTCCGGCTGCCAAGTTCTTCCTGGACTTCTGCCGTGAACGGTGAAGACTTGATTTGGACAAGGTGACCGAGGGATAACTCAACTCCCGCGGCAGCGAGTGCTGGACCACAATGTGCAGCTTGCGTACTGAGGTTCCAGTTCGATCCAGGGCTGCAGCAAATTGGGATATTGGATGATCCTCCTTGCCGACACTTGGCCGTCCTTGGGAGCGGATTGAGGAGCCGAAGGACCAGGAGAGGACTATTGGACATCATCATTGGATGCTTCGGCCATGGACTCCGCGAAGAAAAGAGACCCATTTTCACCGTTCCTTTTGCTTGCAGTGAGTCCATCTCTTCGCGACTTTTCTTCTTCCTTTTCTTCTTCCTCTTCTCTTCCTCTTCTCTTCAGCTGCTCGGCGTTTCTCCGCTCCGCTGCCCTGCTAGCAAACTCCAGGTCCTCTCCTCCGATGTACATCTTCCGCACGGTTCGCAGTCATTCAGAAAGTCTCGATCTTCGGGGACTTTGATGAGTTTCATGGTGTTGGCATGAGCTGTTTCGAACAGTGTATTCAGGTTGGCTTGGAATCCCTTTTCCTGCTCCATTTGCTTCTCTCCCCCACGGTTTTGGTTTCTGGCAACCTTCTCATAGTCTGTGGAGAGGGCCTTGATCCTCTCGACGCACTTGGGCTTGTGGGAGGTCGGAATAGATGCCCGAGCCCACACTGCCATAACCTCATCAGCTACCACATTGGCAGCTTCTGCCGTGGATGTTTTTTTCTTCCGAGTGAAGAACAACAGACGTCGAAGACATCTCCCACTGTCGGGAGTTGACACAGCATTTCCAGGGGTTCATTTCGCAATACCCCCACCAACCACACAGTCTCCTGCTTTCTTGTATCCATAACCTGAAAAGAAATATGCTACAATTAGTATAAGTAGAGAGTAGCCATTCAGCAATAGTAACACATGGTTTGAGGGGACCCTTAAAATTAAAGAACACGAATGAAATTCATCTTGCTGGCATGTTTTCATGAGTGGAAGAAATTAGGGGGGTGTGCATGACAAACCTCAGGAACAAAAAAATTGGGACACTCTAATAAATATATATATATATATATATTATATATATATATACTATATATATATATATATAACACACACACATTCTAACTGCAAAACACAGTATAATTAACGTAAAGAACGACGCTTGTATAGGAGAATATCCGCGCAAGACGAGAGAGAAAGAACGAAACAAATGAAAAAATGAGGTAACCACCCGGGAATTGAACCCGGGATCTTCCGATTGCCGGTCAGATGTGATAACCGATGTGATGTGTAACCGATCTCGATCGGTCTCGAGATCGGTCTCGAGATCGGTCTCGAGATCGGTCTCGAGACCTACATCACTGGTCCCAGCACATGTTAATGTGGCTGGTAATGAGGTTGCTGATTGAGCTGCCCATTCCGCGTGCTGACTACAGGTTTCACCCGTGTCCCTCCCCTTTTCCGATTATATCCCTGGCTTCCGTAGGTTTTTGCACTCCCGATGGCAGAGTCGCTGGGATGGCGCTACAGATAACAAACTTTGCAAGATTAAACCCAAATTGGGATGTTGGGCCTCTTCCTTCCATCGGTCGTGCCATAAGGAGGTGGCTCTGGCCCGCCTCCATATTGGCCATACCCACCTGACCCATGGCTATTTGATGGCCGGGGATCGGGTGCCCCGATGTCCCAATTGTAACATTTTCCTTACAGTTGCCCACCTGTGGAGTGTCCGCTTTACTCTGTGCTGCACGCAGAGTATTTTCCCTTTTTGGAGAGCGTCGGGCCTTCTGATAGGCTTGGCGCTATTCTATCTGAAGGTCCCTACTTTTCGATAACCAGGTTGTTCTCCTTCCTCTTTCGCTCCCGACTTCTTTACCAGCTGTGACTCCGCTATGATCTTTCTGCTTCCCCTCCTCCTCCTCCCCCTCCTCCTCCTCCCCCTCCTCCTCCTCCCCCTCCTCCTCCCCCGTCTATTGTTCATTTCCATTAGCTGTTCCTTAATTTTCGTCCTGTGTTCGCTCTGCTATCCACCTTTCTTTTGGTGGCCATGAGCGGTCATACTTTGAAAAAAAAAATAAAAAATATATTATACAGGGTGCGCGAAAGTAGCTCCCTATTTTGGATTGGTAAAAAATACGTATATTATCCATTTATTTCAGAGAAATAATATGAAAAGGTAGGCATACATTGTAGGTTTTCTCTAAAATTCAATGTGGGCTCCAACTCTTTCCACCAGCTTCTGGAGCCGCCCAGGAATGGCGTCCACTGACTTTAGCAGGAACTCCGGCGGGATGGAGGACATGACTTCCCGAATTCTGTCCTCCAGTTCTTCCAATGTCCTCAGTTTGGTGCGGTAGACTTCTTCCTTTACCCACCCCCAAAGAAAGAAGTCGCATGGTGTCAAGTCGGGGCTCCTGGCTGGCCAGTGATGTGGACCACGACGACCCATCCAATGCCCAGGGAAGTGGGCATCCAGCCACTCACGGACAACAAGAGTGAAGTGCGGAGGGGCGCCATCTTGCATAATATCAGATCGCCGATGTTCTCCCATGTGCTGACAACCGGCCAGACCTCGTTTCGCAACATAGCAAGGTACCGCTCAGCATTCATGGTGTTGCGCAGAAGGAACGGGCCCACAACCTGATCTGAGGTCATACCACACCACACCGTTACACTGAATCGATTCTGCCGTTTTTCAGCGGTAACCATGGGATCCTCTCCTGCCCAGTAGTGGCAATTGTGGTGGTTGACAAAGCCTCCGACGTGGAACACCGCCTCGTCGCTCCAGAGGATGTTGCGGAAGAGATGGGGCCAGTCTTCATGCCAAGCCAGCATGATTTCCCCGAACTCCATGCGAATGTCGCAGTCCTCGTCCGAGAGAGATTGGCAGTAATGCGGCTTCCACGCACGCCAGTTCAGCTCCTTCTTCAGCACAGTTCGCACTGAGTAGCGGGAGAGTCCACTTTCCCGAGCTGCCTGGTGAGTTGACTTTTGTGGACTCTGTGCGAACATTTCCTGAACTGCCTGCACCGTCTCCTGGGCCCTGGATGTCGAAGGGCGACCACATCTTCGAACATCTGCCACAGACCCCGTGGTCATGAGCTTCGAGTGGCAGTTCTTGATTGTTTTCGGGTCCACTTGGGCACGTGGTCCATGAATGGCCTGCCCACCATCTTTGAACTCGAACGACAGATTGCCAAACTTCGTACCGTGCCGCCAACTGGGCACGCTCCTGCAGTGTTAAACGCTCAGCCATGTTACCCTTCAATCTGAAATGAAAAAAAAAAATGAACGTTACAATTGTACCACTTTAGAGAACACACCATAACAATATAACAATACAATCACAATTTATACATAATTTATATGTAATTTAAATTAGGGAGCTACTTTCCGCCCACCCTGTACAGTATATATATTTTTTATATATATATTTTTTTAAGTTCGGGAAGAACCGATTCGCCTCTATTTAAAAGGGTATATCTCGGCGGAAAAACAAAGAAAAAGTGAGAGGAAAGACAGAGGAAAAAGAAAGGGTGGAGGGGACAGTCGAAGTGAAAAAGACCAAGGACTGCAGGTCGAGCCCCATCATCCTTGGGTGCTAGGGCCGGGAGGGGCACGTGAAACCTCCAGGAACAAGCACGTACAAACGAGCACAAAGAGCACTCAAGAGCACGAGCTTAGAACCCCCTTGCGGGGATGTATATGTATATATATGTATATGTATATGTATATATATATGTATATGTATATTATGTATATTATATATATATATTTTTTTTTTTTTAGTTCAGGAAGAACCGATTCGCCTCTATTTAAAGGGCATATCTCAGCGGAAAAACAAAGAAAAGTGAGAGGAAAGACAGAGGAAAAAGAAAGGTGGAGGGGACAGTCGAAGTGGAAAAAGACCAAGGACTGCAGGGTCGAGCCCCATCATCCTTGGGTGCTAGGGCCGGGAGGGCGCACGTGATACCTCCAGGAACAAGCACGTACAAACGAGCACAAAGAGCACTCAAGAGCACGAGCTTAGAACCCCTTGCGGGGATATATATATATATATATATATATATATATATATATATATATATACATATATATATACAGGGTGGGCCGTAAGTTTCCATACATAGGAAAATAACATTTTTTATGGACAACCATTTTTATTTATATAATATGCTCTACATGGTTGCCATTGTTTTGAAAACATTTCAATATGTGTTCCCACTGTTGATGAACACGCATTAGCACAGTTGACGTTATGCTTGTAATGGCGTTGGTGATACGTTCCTTTAGATGATTTATGTCTCGTATCTTTTCCTGATACACCATGGCCTTCAAGTGCCCCCAAAGATAGAAATCAAGGGGGGTGAGATCTGGGTATCTGGGAGGCCACTCCACAGGACCACGCCGACCAATCCAAGCATCCAGAAACTGCTGATCCAAATACCGACGCACGTGAAGACCATAATGAGGTGGAGCTCCATCTTGCTGGAAGTAAACTGGAAGTTACCTTCCTCGTTTAGCAGGGATGGAAAATCTCTTCTTGCAACATGTTAAGATACCTTTTGGCATTAAGATTTCCACTGACAAATATTGGTCCAATAATTCTGTCACCCCATATCCCGGCCCACACCATCACTTTACCGGCACCTTGCATCTTCGTAGGACTCAGCCAGTTAGGGTTAGCATTACTCCAATAACGTATGTTTTGCCGATTAACCTCTCCATTGACGTAAAAATTTGCTTCATCAGTATTCAATTCGTTGCTCTTTCGTCAAACGCATATTCTTAGGGTATCTGAAACATAAAAACAAACGTTTAAATTTTCCTATGTATGGAAACTTACGGCCCACCCTGTATATATATATATATATATAATATATATATATATATATATATATGCAAATAACTGCAATGACCGCGCAGTATATAAATGAATAGAAACGACATAAGTATTAAGGAACGTTTCTGCACACGAGGAGGAGAGATAACGAAATAATGAAAAATGAGGCGAACCGCCTGGGAATCGAACCCAGGGCCTTCCAATTGCCGGTCGGACGCTCTACCATTATGCTACGGACCTCACTCAATCACAAATCGAAATTCTCCCAAATAGGGCAGAAACCAATGCCCTCAGAGAGCACCCTCGCAAATCGTGAATATGCGCAAATAACTGCAATGACCGCGCAGTATATAAATGAATAGAAACGACATAAGTATTAAGGAACGTTTCTGCACACGAGGAGGAGAGATAACGAAATAATGAAAAATGAGGCGAACCGCCTGGGAATCGAACCCAGGGCCTTCCAATTGCCGGTCGGACGCTCTACCATTATGCTACGGACCTCACTCAATCACAAATCGAAATTCTCCCAAATAGGGCAGAAACCAATGCCCTCAGAGAGCACCCTCGCAAATCGTGAATATGCGCAAATAACTGCAATGACCGCGCAGTATATAAATGAATAGAAACGACATAAGTATTAAGGAACGTTTCTGCACACGAGGAGGAGAGATAACGAAATAATGAAAAATGAGGCGAACCGCCTGGGAATCGAACCCAGGGCCTTCCAATTTGGGAGATTTCGATTTGTGATTGAGTGAGGTCATACAAATGAAGCTCCCAATTGGAAGGCCCTGGGTTCGATTCCCAGGCGGTTCGCCTCATTTTTCATTATTTCGTTATCTCTCCTCCTCGTGTGCAGAAACGTTCCTTAATACTTATGTCGTTTCTATTCATTTATATACTGCGCGGTCATTGCAGTTATTTGCGCATATTCACGATTTGCGAGGGTGCTCTCTGAGGGCATTGGTTTCTGCCCTATTTGGGAGAATTTCGATTTGTGATTGAGTGAGGTCCGTAGCATAATGGTAGAGCGTCCGACCGGCAATTGGAAGGCCCTGGGTTCGATTCCCAGGCGGTTCGCCTCATTTTTCATTATTTCGTTATCTCTCCTCCTCGTGTGCAGAAACGTTCCTTAATACTTATGTCGTTTCTATTCATTTATATACTGCGCGGTCATTGCAGTTATTTGCGCATATTCACGATTTGCGAGGGTGCTCTCTGAGGGCATTGGTTTCTGCCCTATTTGGGAGAATTTCGATTTGTGATTGAGTGAGGTCCGTAGCATAATGGTAGAGCGTCCGACCGGCAATTGGAAGGCCCTGGGTTCGATTCCCAGGCGGTTCGCCTCATTTTTCATTATTTCGTTATCTCTCCTCCTCGTGTGCAGAAACGTTCCTTAATACTTATGTCGTTTCTATTCATTTATATACTGCACGGTCATTGCAGTTATTTGCATATATATATATATATATATATATATATATATATATATATACAGGGTGGGCCGTAAGTTTCCATACATAGGAAATTTAAACGTTTGTTTTTATGTTTCAGATACCCTAAGAATATGCGTTTGACGAAAGAGCAACGAATTGAATACTGATGAAGCAAATTTTTACGTCAATGGAGAGGTTAATCGGCAAAACATACGTTATTGGAGTAATGCTAACCCTAACTGGCTGAGTCCTACGAAGATGCAAGGTGCCGGTAAAGTGATGGTGTGGGCCGGGATATGGGGTGACAGAATTATTGGACCAATATTTGTCAGTGGAAATCTTAATGCCAAAAGGTATCTTAACATGTTGCAAGAAGAGATTTTCCCATCCCTGCTAAACGAGGAAGGTAACTTCCCAGTTTACTTCCAGCAAGATGGAGCTCCACCTCATTATGGTCTTCACGTGCGTCGGTATTTGGATCAGCAGTTTCTGGATGCTTGGATTGGTCGGCGTGGTCCTGTGGAGTGGCCTCCCAGATACCCAGATCTCACCCCCCTTGATTTCTATCTTTGGGGGCACTTGAAGGCCATGGTGTATCAGGAAAAGATACGAGACATAAATCATCTAAAGGAACGTATCACCAACGCCATTACAAGCATAACGTCAACTGTGCTAATGCGTGTTCATCAACAGTGGGGAACACATATTGAAATGTGTTTTCAAAACAATGGCAACCATGTAGAGCATATTATATAAATAAAAATGGTTGTCCATAAAAAAATGTTTATTTTTCCTATGTATGGAAACTTACGGCCCACCCTGTATATATATATGTATATATATATATATATATATATATATATATATATATATATATATCCCCGCAAGGGGGTTCTAAGCTCGTGCTCTTGAGTGCTCTTTGTGCTCGTTTGTACGTGCTTGTTCCTGGAGGTATCACGTGCGCCCTCCCGGCCCTAGCACCCAAGGATGATGGGGCTCGACCCTGCAGTCCTTGGTCTTTTTCCACTTCGACTGTCCCCTCCACCCTTTCTTTTTCCTCTGTCTTTCCTCTCACTTTTTCTTTGTTTTTCCGCTGAGATATGCCCTTTAAATAGAGGCGAATCGGTTCTTCCTGAACTAAAAAAAAAAAAATATATATATATATACATATACATATATATACATATACATATATATATACATATACATATACATATATATACATATACATCCCCGCAAGGGGGTTCTAAGCTCGTGCTCTTGAGTGCTCTTTGTGCTCGTTTGTACGTGCTTGTTCCTGGAGGTTTCACGTGCGCCCTCCCGGCCCTAGCACCCAAGGATGATGGGGCTCGACCCTGCAGTCCTTGGTCTTTTTCACTTCGACTGTCCCCTCCACCCTTTCTTTTTCCTCTGTCTTTCCTCTCACTTTTTCTTTGTTTTTCCGCCGAGATATACCCTTTTAAATAGAGGCGAATCGGTTCTTCCCGAACTTAAAAAAATATATATATATAAAAATATATATATACTGTACAGGGTGGGCGGAAAGTAGCTCCCTAATTTAAATTACATATAAATTATGTATAAATTGTGATTGTATTGTTATATTGTTATGGTGTGTTCTCTAAAGTGGTACAATTGTAACGTTCATTTTTTTTTTTTCATTTCAGATTGAAGGGTAACATGGCTGAGCGTTTAACACTGCAGGAGCGTGCCCAGTTGGCGGCACGGTACGAAGTTTGGCAATCTGTCGTTCGAGTTCAAAGATGGTGGCAGGCCATTCATGGACCACGTGCCCAAGTGGACCCGAAAACAATCAAGAACTGCCACTCGAAGCTCATGACCACGGGGTCTGTGGCAGATGTTCGAAGATGTGGTCGCCCTTCGACATCCAGGGCCCAGGAGACGGTGCAGGCAGTTCAGGAAATGTTCGCACAGAGTCCACAAAAGTCAACTCACCAGGCAGCTCGGGAAAGTGGACTCTCCCGCTACTCAGTGCGAACTGTGCTGAAGAAGGAGCTGAACTGGCGTGCGTGGAAGCCGCATTACTGCCAATCTCTCTCGGACGAGGACTGCGACATTCGCATGGAGTTCGGGGAAATCATGCTGGCTTGGCATGAAGACTGGCCCCATCTCTTCCGCAACATCCTCTGGAGCGACGAGGCGGTGTTCCACGTCGGAGGCTTTGTCAACCACCACAATTGCCACTACTGGGCAGGAGAGGATCCCATGGTTACCGCTGAAAAACGGCAGAATCGATTCAGTGTAACGGTGTGGTGTGGTATGACCTCAGATCAGGTTGTGGGCCCGTTCCTTCTGCGCAACACCATGAATGCTGAGCGGTACCTTGCTATGTTGCGAAACGAGGTCTGGCCGGTTGTCAGCACATGGGAGAACATCGGCGATCTGATATTTATGCAAGATGGCGCCCCTCCGCACTTCACTCTTGTTGTCCGTGAGTGGCTGGATGCCCACTTCCCTGGGCATTGGATGGGTCGTCGTGGTCCACATCACTGGCCAGCCAGGAGCCCCGACTTGACACCATGCGACTTCTTTCTTTGGGGGTGGGTAAAGGAAGAAGTCTACCGCACCAAACTGAGGACATTGGAAGAACTGGAGGACAGAATTCGGGAAGTCATGTCCTCCATCCCGCCGGAGTTCCTGCTAAAGTCAGTGGACGCCATTCCTGGGCGGCTCCAGAAGCTGGTGGAAAGAGTTGGAGCCCACATTGAATTTTAGAGAAAACCTACAATGTATGCCTACCTTTTCATATTATTTCTTCTGAAATAAATGGATAATATACGTATTTTTTTACCAATCCAAAATAGGGAGCTACTTTCCGCGCACCCTGTATATATATATTTTTTTATTTTTTTTTCAAAGTATGACCGCTCATGGCCACCAAAAGAAAGGTGGATAGCAGAGCGAACACAGGACGAAAATTAAGGAACAGCTAATGGAAATGAACAATAGACGGGGGAGGAGGAGGGGGAGGAGGAGGAGGGGGAGGAGGAGGAGGGGGAGGAGGAGGAGGGGAAGCAGAAAGATCATAGCGGAGTCACAGCTGGTAAAGAAGTCGGGAGCGAAAGAGGAAGGAGAACAACCTGGTTATCGAAAAGTAGGGACCTTCAGATAGAATAGCGCCAAGCCTATCAGAAGGCCCGACGCTCTCCAAAAAGGGAAAATACTCTGCGTGCAGCACAGAGTAAAGCGGACACTCCACCAGGTGGGCAACTGTAAGGAAAATGTTACAATTGGGACATCGGGGCACCCGATCCCCGGCCATCAAATAGCCATGGGTCAGGTGGGTGTGGCCAATATGGAGGCGGGCCAGAGCCACCTCCTTATGGCACGACCGATGGAAGAAGAGGCCCAACATCCCAATTTGGGTTTAATCTTGCAAAGTTTGTTATCTGTAGCGCCATCCCAGCGACTCTGCCATCGGGAGTGCAAAAACCTACGGAAGCCAGGGATATAATCGGAAAAGGGGAGGGACACGGGTGAAACCTGTAGTCAGCACGCGGAATGGGCAGCTCAATCAGCAACCTCATTACCAGCCACATTAACATGTGCTGGGACCAGTGATGTAGGTCTCGAGACCGATCTCGAGACCGATCTCGAGACCGATCTCGAGACCGATCTCGAGATCGGTTATCACATCACATCGGTTATCACATCTGACCGGCAATCGGAAGATCCCGGGTTCAATTCCCGGGTGGTTACCTCATTTTTTCATTTGTTTCGTTCTTTCTCTCTCGTCTTGCGCGGAATATTCTCCTATACAAGCGTCGTTCTTTACGTTAATTATACTGTGTGTTTGCAGTTAGAATGTGTGTGTGTATATATATATATATATATATATATATATATATATATATATATATATATATATTTATTAGAGTGTCCCAATTTTTTTTGTTCCTGAGGTTTGTCATGCACACCCCCCTAATTTCTTCCACTCATGAAAACATGCCAGCAAGATGAATTTCATTCGTGTTCTTTAATTTTAAGGGTCCCCTCAAACCATGTGTTACTATTGCTGAATGGCTACTCTCTACCTTATACTAATTGTAGCATATTTCTTTTCAGGTTATGGATACAAGAAAGCAGGAGACTGTGTGGTTGGTGGGGGTATTGCGAAATGAACCCCTGGAAATGCTGTGTCAACTCCCGACAGTGGGAGATGTTCTTCGACGTCTGTTGTTCTTCACTCGGAAGAAAAAAACATCCACGGCAGAAGCTGCCAATGTGGTAGCTGATGAGGTTATGGCAGTGTGGGCTCGGGCATCTATTCCGACCTCCCACAAGCCCAAGTGCGTCGAGAGGATCAAGGCCCTCTCCACAGACTATGAGAAGGTTGCCAGAAACCAAAACCGTGGGGGAGAGAAGCAACTGGAGCAGGAAAAGGGATTCCAAGCCAACCTGAATACACTGTTCGAAACAGCTCATGCCAACACCATGAAACTCATCAAAGTCCCCGAAGATCGAGACTTTCTGAATGACCTGCGAACCGTGCGGAAGATGTACATCGGAGGAGAGGACCTGGAGTTTGCTAGCAGGGCAGCGGAGCGGGAGAAACGCCGAGCAGCTGAAGAGAAGAGGAAGAGAAGAGGAAGAAGAAAAGGAAGAAGAAAAGTCGCGAAGAGATGGACTCACTGCAAGCAAAAGGAACGGTGAAAATGGGTCTTCTTCTTCTTCGGAGTCCATGGCCGAAGCATCCAATGATGATGTCCAATAGTCCTCTCCTGGTCCTTCGGCTCCTCAATCCGCTCCCAAGGACGGCCAAGTGTCGGCAAGGAGGATCATCCAATATCCCAATTTTGCTGCAGCCCTGGATCGAACTGGAACCTCAGTACGCCAAGCGATGCACATTGTGGCTCCAGCACTCGCTGCCGCGGGAGTTGAGTTATCCTCGGTCACCTTGTCCAAATCAAGTCTTCACCGTTCACGGCAGAAGTCCAGGAAGAACTTGGCAGCCGGAATCAAGACCGAGTTCAATCCTGATATGCCGCTTGTCATCCACTTTGATGGCAAACTCCTCCCTGATTCGGATGGAGGGAAATCGGATCGCATACCAGTGCTGGTCAGCGGGAAGAATCTTGAGAAATTGTTGGCGATTCCAAAAATCCCTGACAGCACAGGACAGTGGATGGCTGGAGCTGTTCTGAAGGTGCTGGACGATTGGCCGCAAGTTCAACCATGGATTGCCGGTCTCTGCTTCGACACAACAGCGGCGAATACCGGTACGTACAGCGGCGCTTGTACGATTATCCAGGACCAAATGGACCGCCGCATTCTTTTCCTGGCTTGCAGACACCACATGATGGAATTGGTAATCACCTCAGTCTTTGACCTGTTCTTCAGGTCTTCTGGCCCCGAAATTGCGCTGTTTGCTCGCTTCAAATCCCAATGGGAGTTCATCGACCAGAAGCAGGCTTCTCCGTTCAACGGCGATGGCCCAAGCGACATCCTTTCGGAATGGGTGGCGTTGAAAAAAGAGCAGATTGTCCACTTCATTGAAGAACAGCTTGAAGTTGGCCACCCAAGAGACGATTACCGGGAGTTCCTGATCCTCACTCTGGTCTTCCTCGATGGTCATGGCAAACGAGATCTCCGGTACAATCATCCTGGAGCATACCACTGGGCCATGGATGGCCAAAGGCATTTACTGTCTTAAGATGTTCATCTTCCGAAGCCAATTCCACCTGACCGCTCACGAGGTCCGGTCACTACGCAGGATAAACGTCTTTGCCATCACCATCTACCTCCAGAGGTGGTTTGAGGCTCCATTGACGGTGGACGCGCCCGTCAATGACCTGGAGCTGTTGGAGGACCTAGAGCGGTACAAGGCAGTGGATCATGATGTAGGTACCGCCGCATTGACGAAATTCCGGGGCCACCTCTGGTACCTAAGCGAAGATTTAGCCAGACTCGCTATGTTCTCCTCCAAAACCACCGATGCAGAGAAGATGGCCATGCTCCAAAACTTGCACAAGAAGAACGAAAACCCAAAAGATCTGCGTCGGCTGGAGGGAAAGAGGGTCTTGACCGTGAGACGGTCAGATTTGAGCACCTTGGTCACGAAAAGGACTCAAAACCTTTTTCATTGCCTGAAGCTGCCAGTTCCAAAAACCCCCAAAGATCTCAAAGGATGTGCACCATCATTGAAGTCTGTGAACGACGCGGCAGAACGGGCGGTGAAACTGACGGAAGATTTCAACGAGGGCCTGACAAAAAACGAGGAGGAACGGCAGCTCGTGTACCAAGTCGTCGAATACCACTGCCAGCAGTTCCCCTCAGCAGACAAAAAGATCCTCTGTCCCCCGAAATGAAATGTGCCATTTGGAAGAATTTCCATTTCCTTTAATTTAGTCATTAGAAAGAATTTACATTTCATTCTTCCATTCTAGAATGATTAATGCTGAGCATTTACGTTTGTTCATATAGGGTCGAATAAACAAGGTCAATGAGGGGACCCTTCCCCTCCTAATAGGCCAATGAAATTTCGCCCATTTTTTCCTTTCTTCAAGTGTAATTAATTAAAGGGGTGTGCGATTTGACTCTTGCAAATTTTTATTTTCACATGTGAGGCTGGGACACCCTAATATATATATATATATATATATATATATATATATATATATATATATATATATCATGTGTAGCACTTTTATATACTTCTCTACATTCAAGCACCTATAGCTATCTAGCTCTCAGGATGTCTAGATCATGAAATGAGGCAAAATTAGATGTTTATAGTAAAAATATAGTAAAAAAATACAGGAAGTTAGTATTACTTAAATTGTGTTTTGACATGTGTAATGGCCTATACACAAACTTTTTAAAGCTGATAATGATAGATAAATGATAGGGAAACATTTTTCTCATCAATGAATTTTTCTGAAATTCAGTATCCGGGAGGTCAAATGATGACCTCAAATATTCATTTATAAGTCAAATTTTTATTTTTCATCCTACATCAAAAACGATGTCATTTTTGGAATCTACAGATCATTCTGATTCCAAATATGTATACTTTTATAGGGCTATGACCAACAGGAGGAAAGTTATGGCAGTTTGAAAAATGTGAGGTCAATGCTTGACCTCAAAATGACGTCACTCATAACTTTTGAACCGTTGGTCAGATCAAGCTAAAAACTTGGGAATCATATTTTTTGGCCAAAATCTAGCCTTGTACCAAGTTTCAGCAAAATTGAAGAGGTGGTGGTGGTGTCCATTGGTTGATCTGTCCTGGAATTACCCTTCTCTCCACGCATAGCACCAACTCAAAAAGATTGCACCATTTCCTTAATGGCAATTGCCAATTTGTACCATCCAAAATAAGATATTCTAAATGAGTAATAGGTTAGGTTAGGTTAGGAAAGGTAAGGTCAGGTTTTATACCACAATACATTTTTCTGGTTGTATTTGATGTGCTTTATTCAAATCTGACCTTCATTTCTTGAGCAAATGAACACAACTTATGAAAACTTGATTGTTTCATAACTTCATTTTGGTTTATTTGCACAAAAAATGAAGGTCAGATTTCAATAAAGCACATCAAATACTACCAGAAAAATGTATCGTGGTGTTCAAACTGCACCGGGTCATTTGCCGAATAATTACCTACCAAACTTTATTCTATACTAATTTTGCCAGAAAGGCCTATTTATCGAGATATTTACTTTCAAAATTATTAAATTTTGGCACCATTATTCACCAGTCAAACCATCTCATCCTGTGTGTACGTAGTCATATTATTATCATTAGCCAATCAGTAGCTGCCCCATTGTCATGTGATACTCCTGCGCAGGTCCAGTGGCTGAAATTTGAATTCAACAGTCACTTTAGAATGGCTGTCTGTGATGGAAGCTTCCACTCCAAGTAGGACATCATCTAGGCCTAGGTTAGGGGTACTACTTACCTTTCTGGGTCCCAAATTCATTATGGGGTACCCAGTACCCACGCCTGGTTAGATCAACTGTATGTCCTTGACAATTGGTTAGGCTAAGTTGTTATATTTTCATTAGTTTTAATGAAAAAATCATGACTGGTTCTAATCTAGGCCTAGATGATGTCCCACTCAGACTGCGTTAGGTTCACTTACTTTTGTTATGAATAATACTGATGAAAATAGGTTTTTCTGGTGTATTTAATGCTATTTAAATTGATTCTGGCCTTTTTAGCCCACAATTTCCATGCTCTTCAAAGCCTTGAGGAGGAGGAGGAGGGGGGAGATCTCCATAACGGTGCATTTGCAGCAAAAATGAAGGTCAGATTCAATTGAAACAGCATGAAATACAGTATTTCTTTACTATTACACCAGTCTCCAATAAAAAGTTCTGGTTTTCAATATTTTTCAATGTACTGAATTCAAAAGTGACACTCATTTCCATTGCAAATGATTTGTTAGAGAGTTATTGAAGTTTAAAGCTTTAAACTCTCTAATGGGAAAAGGGTAAAAAAATGGCACTTCCAGCAACCCCAGACTATTGAAGATTTGGACGAATCTTCAGAAGAGGATGAGCCTCAGCCTGGCAATTCACATGATTAAGGTATTTTTAGGTTGCTTCAGCTTAGGTTGCTTCAGCTTAGGTTGCTTCAGCTTAGGTTGCTTCAGCTTAGGTTGCTTCAGCTTAGGTTGCTTCAGCTTAGGTTGCTTCAGCTTAGGTTGCTTCAGCTTAGGTTGCTTCAGCTTAGGTTGCTTCAGCTTAGGTTGCTTCAGCTTAGGTTGCTTCAGCTTAGGTTGCTTCAGCTTAGGTTGCTTCAGCTTAGGTTGCTTCAGCTTAGGTTGCTTCAGCTTAGGTCAATTTTGAAGATGAAATTTATGTTTTTCCTATGATTTTTGATATGTTTTGTATTAATTTGACTTTCAAAATCTTCGGAAACCACTCATTTTTATGATTCTCCTCAAACCAAAAACTTCCTATTCCCACTGGGGGTTTGCCAGGTAAAAAAGGGTAGAAAGTTTTAAAACCTTTAAGCTTCAATAACTCTTAACAAATTATCTGTGATGGAAAGGAGTAGCTATCCTTTTTGGTTATTATTCGTTTTGAATAACCAATCAAAACTGAATAAGAAAATAATATATTAACTTGTGCAAATTTGTATAAAATATACTTTATAAAAACAATATTTTCTACTTTCTAATATGTATGTATATAAATTTTTTTCTGTTTTTTTGTTTATTTTGGCTACCTTTTTTAGAGATTTTCATTATGTTTATTTTTGGCTACTTTTTCTTGATTTTGCCTACTTCTTTCTGTTACTCATTAGTTTGGTGATTTTCATTCTAGAACCATGATGCGTCAATCTTGTGAACTTGATTTTGAAGACCTAATCCACCTTGTTGGCCTCGATGAAGATAGGGCTACACGCATAAGCAAATTAATCACAGTGAAAATTTTGTGGATCCCCAAGACCACACCATCCACACACAAAACATTGAACACTTGTGGAAGGATGTGAAATCGTGGGTTTTACGTGCTGGGAACAGACGCCCTCATTACCGGAAATATTTTGCACGACAAAAAATGAATAATTACCTCATTTTTTAATTCTGCACATTGGAAAACATTGAAAACCAGCTTTTAAAACTTTCTACCAGAGACCGGTGTAAGAGTAAATATTTACCTGAAATACACCAGAAAAACCTATTTTCATCACCAGTTTGGGTGGATGTGGGTAATTATTCATTTTTTGACCCAGTCTCTTTTTATAATGAGAGCAAACATTTCTGGTCAATTTTGAGGTGTTCTGCACGAATCTGCCATCCATTTCCTGTGCAAATACGTAGTTTTCGAGATATCGTCATCTTGAAAACTACGCATTTGCATAGGAAACGGATGGCAGTTTCGTACAAAACACCTCAAAATTAACCAGAAAAGTTTGCACTCGTCATTTTTGTTTAAACTAATGAATTTAAACAAAAATATCATGACTTAACCTAACCAATCATCAAGGGCGTACAGTTGACCTAACTGGTGTAACGTACTGAACTGTCCATAAAACATTAGGACCGATCAATTTGTGATGCGTGATCTTTACGGGGCTCCGCCCCCATACCCCCGAGACCTAAATTATACAAATGATAATGTAATAACATGTGCCAACCTTGCATGGGTAGTCCGCTAAATTTCGCGTGCCTTTAAACTGAAATGAGACACGGTTATTTTTAAGATTTTTTTACGGCACTTAACCTGTTAACAGACACTAACGTAAATGTACGGCGAACGAATTCCGTCCTTTGAGGCCCGCGATGTAAATGTACGCTTGCTGACATAGTTGCTGCAAATAAATGTTTTGCGCCGTTTATGTACGCTCTTTCATACTTTTATGCAAAAAGTGACTAGTTGGCAACTCTTCCTTGTGCTTTCCTGCGTTGCCCGATAATTTGCGTGATATAAGACAATGATATAGCGAATCCAATTAGTGTGCGTGAATGCCCCAAGTGACCATGAGTGAGCGCAAGCGTTCAAAGATAGATAAGGAGCAAATTGCTGAAAGATTCAATGCTCAAAATAATGATAGTGAGTGTGATAATAGTGATGGATCAGTGACAGATATTTTTACGTCTTCTGAAGAGTCTCCTAGTGACTCGAGCTTTGAAAGCAAAAGTGAGGATGAGCAACAAGTCCCACCCTTACCGAATGATTGGGTTTAACATGGGGCACAACGTCTGCCTTTTGATTTCAAAGAAGTCCCGCGAATAAAATTTGTGCTTCTTGATAACAATGATCCATTACAGTTTTTTGAAAAGTTTTTTGATGATGAGATTTGTGATGTGATAGTGCGCGAAACTAATAGGTACGCAAAACAATATTTAGAAAATAATCTAGTTTTGCCTCCAAATGCTCGCATGCAAAAATGGCATGACACGTGTCCTGCAGAAATAAAAGTGTTTATTGGACTGCTTATTTTGCAAGGCGTAGATTCGAAAAGTGAAAATTGAATGTATTTTACCAGTAGGGAAAGTGTTCATAGCCAATTTTTTCAAAAGTCATGAGCGGTCGGCGATTTGAATTATTGCAAAAGTGCATGCATTTTGTGAACAATGATGAATTACACAGTAGGCCTAACATTCCCAGAAAGTTAGCAAAAATAAAACCGATTCTTGACATGCTACTTCATAATTTTATGACAAATTACATTGCAAAAAAAAACATTTCAGTTGACGAATCATTACTTGGTTGGAAAGGCAGACTATCTTGGGTACAATATATTCCTACAAAGCGCAAAAGATTCGGAATAAAATTTTATGAACTTTGTGACAGTGCAAATGGTTACGTGTGGAATTTCATAGTGTATACTGGTGCCGATACAATTTATAATGAACAGTATGATGAAAATTCAGTGACTGAAAAAATTGTGCTTTCATTATTGAATCCACTTTTAGATAAAGGTTAGTTTGTATATTGACAATTTTTATACAAGCCCAATATTAGCAGACACTTTGGCTGCAAGACAGACTGTGTTGGCACTCTAAGAATGAATAGGAAAGAAGTGCCTCGAGTGATTAGAGACTCCAAAGTGAAAAAAGAGAAACAGTTTGTGCATTTCGTAGGAAATCTATGATTCTAAAGTGGCAAGACAAGAAGGAAGTTGTGACTCTTAGCTCATTGCATGACAGCTCAATGGTTGATGTTTTGTCTCGAAGAGACCGTGAACAGGTCAAACCTGCAGTAGTAGCCAATTATAATAAAAATATGGGTGGCGTTGACCTCTCAGATAGCCTTCTCCAACACTATGCTACAGCCAGAAACCGAATGAAAAAATACTATATGAAAATTTTTCGGCACCTCATGGACATAGCTGTCCTCAATTCCTATGTAACCTACAAATGGCTTGGTGGCAAAAAGAGACTGGTTGATTTCATCATAACTCTTGCTGAAAATATATCAAAGTCAATCTTCCTCTATTCGAAAATAGTGCGATGCCTCAAGGAAGACCGAGTCGCATGCAGCCCCAGATTACTCATTTTACTGGAAGGCATTTTCCCGACCCGTGTCCCCCTACGGAAAAAAGGGCTAAGCCTCAAAGAAAATGTGCACAGTGCCGAATGAAGAATAAAAGAAAGGATACAACAATCTGGTGTGCACTTTGCGGGGTTGGTTTGTGTATTACCCCCTGCTTCAAGCTATGGCACACAAAGCCATAAGCATCTTTTTCATCATTGCTGTCAATATGCTGTAAATACAACTAACTTTAAGGTGTGTAAATATATATATATATATATTTTTTTTTTCGGAAATATGTTTATTTAGTTATAATTTACTTACAAATAAATTTTCATTACAATTTAGCCACGTAAACAAAAGTTATGAGTCGAAAAACGGAAAGCATTATGCGCACGCTTTTTACCGCGAAAAAAGGTGACCAGAGCGGGATAGCAAAGCCGCGCTAAAGGTGTCCGTTAACAGGTTAAAGACCTTCTGGTCTTTTGTTAAAATACAAGCACTAGCTATTGCATTTAGGGCAGGTCACGGATGTCTTAATTATTCTGTGATTGAAAAAAAGGTCTAAACTCTTGTCTTCATCGAGGGCAATATGGCGGATCATGTCTTAAAAATCAAATATGCATAACTGACACGTCATACTTCGTCACAAAAAAAAAAAACTGAACAGACAAAAAATTGCTAAAAATGATTTACTTGTGAAACATGACAAATTGAATTACAAAGAAGTAGCCAGAATCACCAAATATACCAAAAAAGGTAGCCAAAATAAACAAATTAACCAAAATTTATATACATACGGTACATATTAGAAAGTAGAAAATATTTTTTTTAGAAAAAAGTACATTTTATACAAATTTGCACAAGATAATATGGTTAATATTCGTTTTTTGACCCAGTCACACCCAGCTATAACAGCAATATATATTGAATAACCAATCAAAACTGAATAAGAATATATATATATTATCTCATGCAAATTTGTATAAAATGTACTTTTTTTTTTTTAAATATTTTCTACTTTCTAATATGTATGTATATAAATTTCGGTGGGTTTGTTTATTTTGGCTACCTTTTTTGGAGATTTTTCTTGGCTTTTTTGGCTACTTTTTCTTGCTTTTGCCTACTTCTTTCTGTTTTTTGTTAGTGTGATGATTTTCGTTCTACTGTTATGACGTGTCAATCAGTGATGTAGTCGAGACCACCAAGTCCGAGAACGAGACCGAGACCTGATCCTGTGAGACCAAGATCGAGACTGCAAGATCAAAGGTTCGAGATCGAGATCTACCTTCCGAGATCGAGACCCTTAAAATTCGAGACCGAGATCGAGACCGAGATCGAGACCAAGATCATGCCCCTTTCAATTTGTTTTACACTACTATGGAAATTAGACTATGTTAAGTATATTAATAAACTAATAACTACTTTCTCAGATGTAGTGTGTTGAATGCAAAGTGTAGCCTATAAATTAACAAATGAATATATATATATATATGTACTTTTTATTTATTTACTTCTTTTGTATCTGTTACAAAAGGTTTAATGACTGTACCCACTACCCAGTTTGACTTGTGCATTTATTTAAAGCATGATAGGTGCTCATTACACTTAAGGAACATCAGCATGCTCAGAAGATCTGCTGAAGTTCTTCTGTGGGGCCTCATTATTATGCCTCCATGGCTAAATACACGCTCAATTGGAGCACTAGAGGCAGGCACTGTTAAAACAGTCATGGCAATATTGGCCAGTGATGGGAATTTATCCCTTTTCTGGTGCCAAAACTTTATTGGAGAGCAGTTGTCTAAAATATGAGATTCATCGATCTCTAAGAGGTACCGCCGCAACTGTTCCCTGCGGTTCAAAATCTTCCCAGTTTCAACATTCTTCTGCTTGGACCGATAGCTTTGATATTTTGCCATTAGTCTCGGAACTTTGGTTTGACTGTTTTATTTCGTCATCGCTGCTGTGAGAATGAGCGCTGTCTCTCTGTATCTGCTCATTCTCCATGCTTGAGTTTTCTGTATAGCATTTTTCCAACACCATTTCTATGAAAAATAAATTGACATATTGGTACTATAAACAGAGGCATGGCAATTAGCATAAGGTCTAAATAATATATATATATGACATTAATTCAACATTCACTCAGCCCAAAGAGATCTATAATGAATTTTAACGATAAAAAATATACCGGTATAATGAATTCTGTGATAATTTTAAAAATTTATAATGAAATTATAACATACCTTTTATTTCCTCTTTAAGTTCTACTTTAATATCTTTATCAGTACTTCAATGTCCACCCACTTATATATATAATTCTCTATTTAGTATTTCCATTTTCAATAAAATTAATCTGACGGGGGGGGGGGGCAAATTTTTTTGGAGCGCTAACCTAAAAAAATCCAGACCCATACCCACCCCGCAAGACAAACGTGGCAACTCAAAACAGGGCAACTGATTAGTGAATATCTAGAGTCCCTTACTTTTACAAACTTTCATAAACATTCTGAATTGTGTCTGTTCAACCAAGCCACCATCCCGAGTATACCAATAACATGTATTTTTCATTACAGTCTCGAGAGGTCTCGAAAGGTCTCAGGGAGAAAAACCGAGACCGCGTCTGTCGAGACCAAGATCTAAATAGCGGAGACCGAGATCAAGATCGAGATCTGCAAATTGGGTCTCGAGACCGGTCTCGAGACCGGTCTCGAGACCGGTCTCGAGACCGGTCTCGAGATCGGTCTCGAGATCGGTCTCGAGATCGGTCTCGAGATCGGTCTCGAGATCGGTCTCGAGATCGGTCTCGAGATCGGTCTCGAGATCGGTCTCGAGATCGGTCTCGAGATCCGATCTCGAGATCTCGGTCCGATCTCGGAGATCTCGAGACCGATCTCGAGACGATCTCGAGACCGATCTCGAGACCGATCTCGAGACCGATCTCGAGACCGATCTCGAGACCGATCTCGAGACCGATCTCGAGACCGATCTCGAGGACCGATCTCGAGACCGGTCTCGAGACCGGTCTCGAGACCGGTCTCGAGACCGGTCTCGAGACCCAATTTGCAGATCTCGATCTTGATCTCGGTCTCCGCTATTTAGATCTTGGTCTCGACAGACGCGGTCTCGGTTTTTTCTCCCTGAGACCTTTCGAGACCTCTCGAGACTGTAATGAAAAATACATGTTATTGTATACTCGGGATGGTGGCTTGGTTGAACAGACACAATTCAGAATGTTTATGAAAGTTTGTAAAAGTAAGGACTCTAGATATTCACTATCAGTTGCCCTGTTTTGAGTTGCCACGTTTGTCTTGCGGGGTGGGTATGGGTCTGGATTTTTTTTAGGTTAGCGCTCCAAAAAAATTTGCCCCCCCCCCCCGTCAGATTAATTTTATTGAAAATGGAAATACTAAATAGAGAATTATATTATAAGTGGGTGGACATTGAAGTACTGATAAAGATATTAAGTAGAACTTAAAGAGGAAATAAAAGGTATGTTATAATTTCATTATAAATTTTTAAAATTATCACAGAATTCATTATACCGGTATATTTTTTATCGTTAAAATTCATTATAGATCTCTTTGGGCTGAGTGAATGTTGAATTAATGTCATATATATATATTATTTAGACCTTATGCTAATTGCCATGCCTCTGTTTATAGTACAATATGTCAATTTATTTTTCATAGAATGGTGTTGGAAAAATGCTATACAGAAAACTCAAGCATGGAAATGAGCAGATACAGAGAGACAGCGCTCATTCTCACAGCAGCTGACGAAAATAAACAGTCAACCAAAGTTCCGAGACTAATGGCAAAATATCAAAGCTATCGGTCCAAGCAGAAGAATGTTGAAACTGGGAAGATTTTGAACCGCAGGGAACAGTTGCGGCGGTACCTCTTAGAGATCGATGAATCTCATATTTTAGACAACTGCTCTCCAATAAAGTTTTGGCACCAGAAAAGGGATAAATTCCCATCACTGGCCAATATTGCCATGACTGTTTTAACATGCCTGCCTCTAGTGCTCCAATTGAGCGTGTATTTTAGCCATGGAGGCATAATAATGAGGCCCCACAGAAGAACTTCAGCAGATCTTCTGAGCATGCTGATGTTCCTTAAGTGTAATGAGCACCTATCATGCTTTAATAAATGCACAAGTCAAACTGGGTAGTGGGTACAGTCATTAAACTTTTGTAACAGATACAAAAAGTAAATAAATAAAAAGTACATATATATATATAATTCATTTGTTTAATTTATAGGCTACACTTTGCATTCAACACACTACATCTGAGAAGTAGTTATTAGTTTTATTATATACTTAACATAGTCTAATTTCCATAGTAGTGTAAACAAATTGAAAGGGGCATGATCTTGGTCTCGATCTCGGTCTCGATCTCGGTCTCGAATTTTAAGGGTCTCGATCTCGAAGGTAGATCTCGATCTCGAACCTTTGATCTTGCAGTCCTCGATCTTGGTCTCACAGGATCAGGTCTCGGTCTCGTTCTCGGACTTGGTGGTCTCGACTACATCACTGATTGACACGTCATAACAGTAGAACGAAAATCATCACACTAACAAAAACAGAAGAAGTAGGCAAAAGCAAGAAAAAGTAGCCAAAAAAGCCAAGAAAAATCTCCAAAAAAGGTAGCCAAAATAAACAAACCCACCGAAATTTATATACATACATATTAGAAAGTAGAAAATTTAAAAAAAAAAAGTACATTTTATACAAATTTGCATGAGATAATATATATATTCTTATTCAGTTTTGATTGGTTATTCAATATATATTGCTGTTATAGCTGGGTGTGACTGGGTCAAAAACGAATATTAACCATATTATCTTGTGCAAATTTGTATAAAATGTACTTTTTTCTAAAAAATATTTTCTACTTTCTAATATGTACCATATGTATATAAATTTTGGTTAATTTGTTTATTTTGGCTACCTTTTTTGGTATATTTGGTGATTCTGGCTACTTCTTTGTAATTCAATTTGTCATGTTTCACAAGTAAATCATTTTTAGCAATTTTTTGTCTGTTCAGTTTTTTTTTTTTTGTGACGAAGTATGACGTGTCAGTTATGCATATTTGATTTTTAAGACATGATCCGCCATATTGCCCTCGATGAAGACAAGAGTTTAGACCTTTTTTTCAATCACAGAATAATTAAGACATCCGTGACCTGCCCTAAATGCAATAGCTAGTGCTTGTATTTTAACAAAAGACCAGAAGGTCTTTAACCTGTTAACGGACACCTTTAGCGCGGCTTTGCTATCCCGCTCTGGTCACCTTTTTTCGCGGTAAAAAGCGTGCGCATAATGCTTTCCGTTTTTCGACTCATAACTTTTGTTTACGTGGCTAAATTGTAATGAAAATTTATTTGTAAGTAAATTATAACTAAATAAACATATTTCCGAAAAAAAAATATATATATATTATATTTACACACCTTAAAGTTAGTTGTATTTACAGCATATTGACAGCAATGATGAAAAAGATGCTTATGGCTTTGTGTGCCATAGCTTGAAGCAGGGGGTAATACACAAACCAACCCCGCAAAGTGCACACCAGATTGTTGTATCCTTTCTTTTATTCTTCATTCGGCACTGTGCACATTTTCTTTGAGGCTTAGCCCTTTTTTCCGTAGGGGGACACGGGTCGGGAAAATGCCTTCCAGTAAAATGAGTAATCTGGGGCTGCATGCGACTCGTCTTCCTTGAGGCATCGCACTATTTTCGAATAGAGGAAGATTGACTTTGATAATATTTTCAGCAAGAGTTATGATGAAATCAACCAGTCTCTTTTTGCCACCAAGCCATTTGTAGGTTACATAGGAATTGAGGACAGCTATGTCCATGAGGTGCCGAAAAATTTTCATATAGTATTTTTTCATTCGGTTTCTGGCTGTAGCATAGTGTTGGAGAAGGCTATCTGAGAGGTCAACGCCACCCATATTTTTATTATAATTGGCTACTACTGCAGGTTTGACCTGTTCACGGTCTCTTCGAGACAAAACATCAACCATTGAGCTGTCATGCAATGAGCTAAGAGTCACAACTTCCTTCTTGTCTTGCCACTTTAGAATCATAGATTTCCTACGAAATGCACAAACTGTTTCTCTTTTTTCACTTTGGAGTCTCTAATCACTCGAGGCACTTCTTTCCTATTCATTCTTAGAGTGCCAACACAGTCTGTCTTGCAGCCAAAGTGTCTGCTAATATTGGGCTTGTATAAAAATTGTCATATACAAACTAACCTTTATCTAAAAGTGGATTCAATAATGAAAGCACAATTTTTTCAGTCACTGAATTTTCATCATACTGTTCATTATAATTGTATCGGCACCAGTATACACTATGAAATTCCACACGTAACCATTTGCACTGTCACAAAGTTCATAAAATTTTATTCCGAATCTTTTGCGCTTTGTAGGAATATATTGTACCCAAGATAGTCTGCCTTTCCAACCAAGTAATGATTCGTCAACTGAAATGTTTTTTTTTTGCAATGTAATTTGTCATAAAATTATGAAGTAGCATGTCAAGAATCGGTTTTATTTTTGCTAACTTTCTGGGAATGTTAGGCCTACTGTGTAATTCATCATTGTTCACAAAATGCATGCACTTTTGCAATAATTCAAATCGCCGACCGCTCATGACTTTTTGAAAAAATTGGCTATGAACACTTTCCCTACTGGTAAAATACATTCAATTTTCACTTTTCGAATCTACGCCTTGCAAAATAAGCAGTCCAATAACACTTTTATTTCTGCAGGACACGTGTCATGCCATTTTTGCATGCGAGCATTTGGAGGCAAAACTAGATTATTTTCTAAATATTGTTTTGCGTACCTATTAGTTTCGCGCACTATCACATCACAAATCTCATCATCAAAAAACTTTTCAAAAAACTGTAATGGATCATTGTTATCAAGAAGCACAAATTTTATTCGCGGGACTTCTTTGAAATCAAAAGGCAGACGTTGTGCCCCATGTTAAACCCAATCATTCGGTAAGGGTGGGACTTGTTGCTCATCCTCACTTTTGCTTTCAAAGCTCGAGTCACTAGGAGACTCTTCAGAAGACGTAAAAATATCTGTCACTGATCCATCACTATTATCACACTCACTATCATTATTTTGAGCATTGAATCTTTCAGCAATTTGCTCCTTATCTATCTTTGAACGCTTGCGCTCACTCATGGTCACTTGGGGGCATTCACGCACACTAATTGGATTCGCTATATCATTGTCTTATATCACGCAAATTATCGGGCAACGCAGGAAAGCACAAGGAAGAGTTGCCAACTAGTCACTTTTGCATAAAAGTATGAAAGAGCGTACATAAACGGCGCAAAACATTTATTTGCAGCAACTATGTCAGCAAGCGTACATTTACATCGCGGGCCTCAAAGGACGGAATTCGTTCGCCGTACATTTACGTTAGTGTCTGTTAACAGGTTAAGTGCCGTAAAAAAATCTTAAAAATAACCGTGTCTCATTTCAGTTTAAAGGCACGCGAAATTTAGCGGACTACCCATGCAAGGTTGGCACATGTTTATTACATTATCATTTGTATAATTTAGGTCTCGGGGTATGGGGGCGGAGCCCCGTAAAGATCACGCATCACAAATTGATCGGTCCTAATGTTTTATGGACAGTTCAGTACGTTACACCAGTTAGGTCAACTGTACGCCCTTGATGATTGGTTAGGTTAAGTCATGATATTTTTGTTTAAATTCATTAGTTTAAACAAAAATGACGAGTGCAAACTTTTCTGGTTAATTTTGAGGTGTTTTGTACGAAACTGCCATCCGTTTCCTATGCAAATGCGTAGTTTTCAAGATGACGATATCTCGAAAACTACGTATTTGCACAGGAAATGGATGGCAGATTCGTGCAGAACACCTCAAAATTGACCAGAAATGTTTGCTCTCATTATAAAAAGACTGGGTCAAAAAATGAATAATTACCCACATCCACCCAAACTGGTGATGAAAATAGGTTTTTCTGGTGTATTTCAGGTAAATATTTACTCTTACACCGGTCTCTGGTAGAAAGTTTTTAAAGCTGGTTTTCAATGTTTTCCAATGTGCAGAATTAAAAAATGAGGTAATTATTCATTTTTTGTCGTGCAAAATATTTCCGGTAATGAGGGCGTCTGTTCCCAGCACGTAAAACCCACGATTTCACATCCTTCCACAAGTGTTCAATGTTTTGTGTGTGGATGGTGGTCTTGGGGATCCACAAAATTTTCACTGTGATTAATTTGCTTATGCGTGTAGCCCTATCTTCATCGAGGCCAACAAGGTGGATTAGGTCTTCAAAATCAAGTTCACAAGATTGACGCATCATGGTTCTAGAATGAAAATCACCAAACTAATGAGTAACAGAAAGAAGTAGGCAAAATCAAGAAAAAGTAGCCAAAAATAAACATAATGAAAATCTCTAAAAAAGGTAGCCAAAATAAACAAAAAAACAGAAAAAATTTATATACATACATATTAGAAAGTAGAAAATATTGTTTTTATAAAGTATATTTTATACAAATTTGCACAAGTTAATATATATATTTTCTTATTCAGTTTTGATTGGTTATTCAAAACGAATAATAACCAAAAAGGATAGCTACTCCTTTCCATCACAGATAATTTGTTAAGAGTTATTGAAGCTTAAAGGTTTTAAAACTTTCTACCCTTTTTTACCTGGCAAACCCCCAGTGGGAATAGGAAGTTTTTGGTTTGAGGAGAATCATAAAAATGAGTGGTTTCCGAAGATTTTGAAAGTCAAATTAATACAAAACATATCAAAAATCATAGGAAAAACATAAATTTCATCTTCAAAATTGACCTAAGCTGAAGCAACCTAAGCTGAAGCAACCTAAGCTGAAGCAACCTAAGCTGAAGCAACCTAAGCTGAAGCAACCTAAGCTGAAGCAACCTAAGCTGAAGCAACCTAAGCTGAAGCAACCTAAGCTGAAGCAACCTAAGCTGAAGCAACCTAAGCTGAAGCAACCTAAGCTGAAGCAACCTAAGCTGAAGCAACCTAAGCTGAAGCAACCTAAGCTGAAGCAACCTAAGCTGAAGCAACCTAAGCTGAAGCAACCTAAGCTGAAGCTAAAATACCTTAATCATGTGAATTGCCAGGCTGAGGCTCATCCTCTTCTGAAGATTCGTCCAAATCTTCAATAGTCTGGGGTTGCTGGAAGTGCCATTTTTTTACCCTTTTCCATTAGAGAGTTTAAAGCTTTAAACTTCAATAACTCTCTAACAAATCATTTGCAATGGAAATGAGTGTCACTTTTGAATTCAGTACATTGAAAAATATTGAAAACCAGAACTTTTTATTGGAGACTGGTGTAATAGTAAAGAAATACTGTATTTCATGCTGTTTCAATTGAATCTGACCTTCATTTTTGCTGCAAATGCACCGTTATGGAGATCTCCCCCCTCCTCCTCCTCCTCAAGGCTTTGAAGAGCATGGAAATTGTGGGCTAAAAAGGCCAGAATCAATTTAAATAGCATTAAATACACCAGAAAAACCTATTTTCATCAGTATTATTCATAACAAAAGTAAGTGAACCTAACGCAGTCTGAGTGGGACATCATCTAGGCCTAGATTAGAACCAGTCATGATTTTTCATTAAAACTAATGAAAATATCAACTTAGCCTAACCAATTGTCAAGGACATACAGTTGATCTAACCAGGCGTGGTACTGGGTACCCCATAATGAATTTGGGACCCAGAAAGGTAAGTAGTACCCCTAACCTAGGCCTAGATGATGTCCTACTTGGAGTGGAAGCTTCCATCACAGACAGCCATTCTAAAGTGACTGTTGAATTCAAATTTCAGCACTGGACCTGCGCAGGAGTATCACATGACAATGGGGCAGCTACTGATTGGCTAATGATAATAATATTACGTACACACAGGATGAGATGGTTTGACTGGTGAATAATGTGCCAAAATTTAATAATTTTGAAAGTAAAATATCTCGATAAATAGGCCTTTCTGGCAAAATTAGTATAGAATAAAGTTTGGTAGGTAATTATTCGGCAATGACCCGGTGCAGTTTGAACACCACGATACATTTTTCTGGTAGTATTTGATGTGCTTTATTGAATCTGACCTTCATTTTTTGTGCAAATAAACCAAAATGAAGTTATGAAACAATCAAGTTTTCATAAGTTGTGTTCATTTGCTCAAGAAATGAAGGTCAGATTTGAATAAAGCACATCAAATACAACAGAAAAATGTATTGTGGTATAAAAACCTGACCTTACCTTTCCTAACCTAACCTAACCTATTACTCATTTAGAATATCTTATTTTGGATGGTACAAATTGGCAATTGCCATTAAGGAAATGGTGCAATCTTTTTGAGTTGGTGCTATGCGTGGAGAGAAGGGTATTCCAGGACAGATCACCAATGGACACCACCACCACCTCTTCAATTTTGCTGAAACTTGGTACAAGGCTAGATTTTGGCCAAAAAATATGATTCCCAAGTTTTTAGCTTGATCTGACCAACGGTTCAAAAGTTATGAGTGACGTCTTTTGAGGTCAAAGCATTGACTCACATTTTTCAAACTGCATAACTTTCCTCCTGTTGGTCATAGCCCTATAAAAGTATACATATTTGGAATCAGAATGATCTGTAGATTCCAAATGACATCGTTTTTTGATGTAGGATGAAAAATAAAAATTTGACTTATAAATGAATATTTGAGGTCATCATTTGACCTCCCGGATACTGAAATTTCAGAAAAATTCATTGATGAGAAAAATGTTTCCCTATCATTTATCTATCATTATCAGCTTTAAAAAGTTTGTGTATAGGCCATACACATGTCAAAACACAATTTAAGTAATACTAACTTCCTGTATTTTTTTACTATATTTTACTATAAACATCTAATTTTGCCTCATTTCATGATCTAGACATCCTGAGAGCTAGATAGCTATAGGTGCTTGAATGTAGAGAATATAAAAGTGCTACACATGATATATATATATATAATTATATATATATATATATATATATATATATATATATATATATTAGGGTGTCCCCAGCCTCACATGTGAAAATAAAAATTTGCAAGAGTCAAATCGCACACCCCTTTAATTAATTACACTTGAAGAAAGGAAAAATGGGCGAAATTTCATTGGCCTATTAGGAGGGAAGGTCCCCTCATTGACCTTGTTTATTCGACCCTATATAACAAACGTAAATGCTCAGCATTAATCATTCTAGAATGGAAGAATGAAATGTAAATTCTTTCTAAG
>JAJOZX010020560.1:0-15000 GCA_023014485.1 Bathynomus jamesi
AGTTATAATGACCCGAAGGCCTTTCACAGTCTGTCGAGGGTGAAATATCAGCGTGGGAGTAGACTTGGATCCATTTTTACAACCATACTACGTACGGCTGTCCCTTTGTTGAAGAGGGGCGCCAGATACCTCGGGAGAAAGGCGCTACAATCAGGTTTTAACACAGTAGAAGACATAATGGCGGGGGCTAGACCTAAAGAAGCTCTAAAAAAGCACTTAAAACGTACACGGGACGATATTATCAAAGATGCAAAGAAAAAAATGCATGGTGGTGAGAAGAAGAAGAGGGCCGTCCGGAAGAAGAAGGGGTCACCAGCACGTGGCGTTAAACGTAAAAGGACATAAAAAAGAAGTGTTCTAAGCGAATGAAACCTATGGTTCATAATTTTTTTAACTGATATAAGCTGAGGACTTTGCTCTCACGAATCATAGGATGTTTACTACTTGTCGAGAGAGGTGGCATTATTTCAGACTCGTCACGGCACACTTCATCCATCCGTGTAGCTCATAATGTTGTAAATCGGAACTATCCCTCTTTGATATGCCCCTAACACAAATTTCTATTGAGCACAGTGACTTTATTACGATTAACCCTTTAAACACAATTAGTTCCCCGAGTGCCCCTTTACAATTCGTGATACTCAGCTCAGGCCCTTACTTTTTTGTTCCAAGCTGCATGCACATGTACGCTAAACTACGTATAGACCATTCAGATGGAACGGACTTCGATGATAAATATGTTGTATTTCCCGAAACAAACTTTCTACACTCCATATTCAGCCAGTATGATGTGTATTTAAATCAGGTCAATATCTCTGCAGGAACGGGTTATTATCACCTACGAGCATATCTGGAAAATGTCCTCAACTTTCCAAAAGAAGCGAAGGATACCTTTTTAACTGCCGAGGGCTATTATCAGACGAAAGACGAAAGTTGTATGAAGGATAAATTTACAAATTCTAAAAAGAAGATATTGGAATGTTTTGGACGCCTACACACAGACTTCACATTCCAGGAGAAACTGCTTATGAATGGCATCGACATGAAAATGAAGCTCACCCGCACGAATCTTGAGATCCGCATAAATCTGGGAGCTGATCAAGAAGAGGGCGCAGAATCCGTTGTGGTTCATGTTATGGAAACATGCCTTCGCGTACGGCGAGTGAAATTACGTTCACCAAAACAAATAGAAATTGAAAAAATTTACTACATGCCACAGTAAAGTACCCAATTAACAGAGTAAAGATCAAACTATATACAGTGCCAGCAGGGTTGGCCTCGAAGCAGATAGAAAACATCGCCCTTAAGGGCTCTACCTAAAAGGCTATTAATTGGATTGGAGGAACACGTTTCGGTGAATGGAAAACAAAAAGAACGCCTTTAAATTCAAGAATTTCGGCCTTAAAAAAAATAGCTCTATACGTCAACGGTGTTGCGCTGGGAGGGACACTGCATACGGACTACGCATCAGACGCCGTGTTCCCGCTTTGCGCGAGAGCATTTAGTAATCTGGTCCATATTGCCGGTGCTTGTGATGAGCTTGGGATTGGGGTAACGCAGAAAGAATTCAAAGATCAGTTTAACCTTTACCCGTTTGATATCACTCCTGACTTATCTACTAGTGTAAATACACACTTAAGTCCACAACAAAGTGGGAACATCTCAGTCAGATTGGAATTCGCCAAACCGATAGACGCGCCTATAAGACTATAAGTGTACTGGTTTACCTCGAATCACAAGCTCTAATAGAAATTGACAGAATTAGGACTGACTTTTAAAATGGATGTGAATACACTTCAGAGAGTAATGAATAGTGACCTAATCACACGCTCCAAGTTTATCGGTGTGTTTGCGAAGAATGAAACATTGAAACTGCCAACTAACAGAAAATGCGGTGGACTTATTGTCAACACAGGTATTATTTGTGGCGAAAGGATTCATTGGTTGGCCATCTACTTCAAAAATAGGGAAAGAATGTACTATTTTAAGTCACTCGGGACTCGTCTCTGGAATGACCCTGTTACTGTAAAATTTCTCGAACAGTTGCATATCCCCGAAATTGTCTGGAATCCCTACCAATTACAAAGATATTTTAGTAATACTTGCGGGATCTATTGTCTTTCATTTCTCTTGCACATGTCACGTGGAAATGAATTTATAAATTTTTTAAAATTATTTGACCCGTGTCACACTGAGCTGTTTGGGCGCAATCGATATATTGTGTAAAGTTTTACTCGTATATATGAAATGTATAATTTCAACAATATTGTGTAAAATATAAGATTCCCCAATGTTAGTCTTGTGCTCTGTAGCTTATTTAAAATTTAATGGATGCTAATTCTGTAACTAGTTTGAGTATAAAATTGTACTAATTTATAAAAGATGATTTCTATCATTTACTAAATTGATGAAAATACAATGTCTTGTTCTTAACCACAAAAAAGCTTACATTAGTTCCCCGACGACCTGGCATTTGTTAGACCGGATGTGAGCCAATACTTCGAGCTCCGTATTCAGTTCACTGGATTGGCTACGCGGTAAAATTTTAATTTCCAAATCACCGTCAGTTATTTGCTTTTCTTCAAAGCTGTCACAAAAAGTAGCTATAACATGTGTCAGTTCATCATCGTACCTTTAACCCTAGAACACAAACCTCGGGTGAAAATCACCCCACGATATTTTGATCACGTGACCATGTTGTGGGGAGTGGTGGTAGCCACCTGCCTTGCCCAGTAGCTGCAGTGCGTGTTTAGCCGTGGTCGAGAGAGGTAGTGGTTTAAGTGTCGCTCGCTTGATTTTTCCTGTAGAGTACATTTTGGGTGATTTTCACCCAACGTTTGTGATACAAGGTGCAATTATTAGCGGGTGGAAATCTCCCAAGGTTTGCAGTGGTGTACATATTCTGGTTTGCTATTTACGTTATTTTTCTTTACAGGCATTGATTATGACATTCTAGGTGTACTAAAGTGCTATTACTATTGCAAGAATCATGTCTAATAAACAGGTGAAGTATTACGCAAGTGATGAGCTTGAAAGAATTATGAACACAACTGGGGAATTACCTGATTATAGTGAAACTGATGATGAAGAGAATGAAGATGACCTAGAATATGAGGTCATGTATGATAGTGACATTGACAAAGAATATGTACCTGAACCAAGTGAAAATGATCTACAGATCTACAGAAGCTAAGGCTAACAAAGACCCTAAGATCCACTCTAAGGCTAGCCCGAGAGAAAGGAGAGAGTAGGGGGTTAAGAGAAGAGAGGAGAATAAGGGGTTAAGTAAGGAGCAACACCTATCATTCGTGGGTTAACATTCATTCAGAAAAAGAGGGAAAAAGTCTCACCATCATCATCCGCCGGCCACTGCCGACAAGTCAGAAAAATAGTCGGAGAATATAGGAGAGGGGTGAAAGATGAAAAGAAGTAAAATAAGAACGCTTACAAACCATGCAAACACAGTCTTAACTCACTGTCATACCATGCAAACTACAAACATGCAAGAAAAGAGTTAGAGACATGCAAAGTAAGGAGGATAAGAAAAAAAAAAAAGTAGGTAAAGTTAAACAAAAAGTGGGTTAGTTTACGCTATGAGCTACATCTACATTCGTGTTAGTCTAATTTTTTTTTTTTTTTTTTTTTTTTGCTGGCATCACGCTGGCATGTCACAAGCTGGCATTCATCGTCAACAGACTCATCCTCGAGCACCACCACCAGAGCTCCTGTTGTTAACTTTCTTTTTTAATTTTAAACAACGTTAATATTTTTAAAATGTCTGTCAAGACGGTTCTTAAACACATTAACGCTGGTAGAATGAACGACTGACGCGGGAAGATTATTCCATTTATCAATTACTTTAAACGTAAAGAAGTTTTTAGCGATATTAGTAATGAAACGTCTGCCACGCAACTTGAATCCGTTATTGCGAGTATTACTATTATCGAAAGTGAACAATTTGTCAAAATTTACGTTATCGATGTTATTAACGATTTTGAAAACTTCAATAAGCTCCCCCCTTAATCTCCTAGTTTCGAGTGAATACAAGTCTAACACTTTAATCCTATCTTCATAAGGCTTATTGCGCAATGCCGGAATAAGTTTCGTGGCACGACGCTGAACCCTTTCTAACCTATCAATATCCTCACGCAAGTACGGGCACCAAAACTGAACGGCATATTCCAAATGAGGCCTGACTAGGGACTTGTAAAGGGGCAATATAATATCCTTCGATTTAAATTCGAAATTACGCGCTATGAAGCCTAACATCCTATTAGCTTTTGCGCAAGACTCCAGGCACTGGTTCCTAACCTTTAAATCTTTAGTTACGCGTACGCCTAAATCTACTTCCTCGTCAACGCTCGCTAAATCCCTATCATCCATCGTGTACACGTAATTATTGTTGCGAGAACCTATATGCAAAACTTTACATTTATCTACGTTAAATTGCATCTGCCACTTATCCGTCCACTCCATAATCCTATCTACATCGTCTTGGATCCTATTTCTATCGTCCTCGTTAACAACCTTACCGCCTATTTTAGTATCGTCCGCGAATTTTGACACGTTACTAATCAATCCTACATCTATGTCGTTAATGTAAATTACGAATAACAATGGGCCTAACACTGAACCCTGTGGGACACCACTACCTACCTCTAACCACCCCGATTCACTACCATTAACTACGACCCTCTGCCTCCTAGCACGAAGCCATTCTTCTAACCAGTTATCTACCTGACCGCGGATACCGTGCGCTTTAACCTTCGCAATTAGTCTCCTATGCGGAACTGTATCGAACGCCTTTTTAAAATCTAAATAACGTCAGCTGCCCTATGCCTATCGTATTCGCGCACTATTTCGTTATAAAATTCTAACAAATTTGTTAAACAAGACCTATGGCGTCGAAACCCGTGCTGACTACTATTAATCAAACCCCTACTTTCTAAGTGATCGATAATACGATCCCTAACTACGGATTCCAAAAGTTTACCGACAATTGACGTTAAGCTAATGGGCCTATAATTGCTAGCTACCGCGCGGTCGCCTTTTTTAAAAATAGGCGTGACGTTAGCTAATTTGAAGTCTTCAGGAATAATCCCCGTTTCGAGTGACTGATTTAAAATCTTCGCTAAGGGGCCTACGATAACGTCTTTCAAATCTTTCAAATGTCTAGGATAAAAAGCGTCAAGGCCTGGAGCCTTGCTAACTTTTAGCCTATCGATATAATGCGCAATCTCAGCCTCGTAAACAGTTATTTCATCTAAAATAGTCTCGCTACTAAATGGAACGATATCGTCAACGTCGGGGACATTATTTACGTCCTCTACGGTAAAAACTGTCGCAAAAAAGTTATTGAAAATACCCGCCATCGCCTGAGCGTCAGAAGCCAAAGCGCCATTTACATCCAATAGAGGGCCTATGTTATCCTTTACCGGCTTACGATTATTTACGTATTCAAAAAACTTTTTTGGATTATGTTTACTATCCGCAGCTATAACTATCTCTAAATTACGCTTGGCATTCCTAACTGATCTTTTAACCTGACGTCTAAGCTCGATATATCTATTAAAGTTAGCTACCTGGCCATTGCGCTTGTTAAGTCTATACGCTCTATTACGCTCGTTTATGAACTCGCCTACTTCCCTAGTCCACCACTTCGGCCTACCACGATTTCTAACGCGCTTGGGCCTACGAGGAATAAACTCCCTTTCAATATTCCTAAAACTTTCTTTAAACGCCACCCAACGCAAATTCGTATCATTACCCATAAATAAGTTATCCCAGTCCACTACTCTCATCCTATCAGCAAAACTATCAAAATTAGCCCTACGAAAATCAGGGACTTCTATTACGTTACTATCCTGTGTGTTTTCTATCAATAACTTAAACCTAAGAATTTGATGATCGCTACATCCTAAACTCTCGCCTACTTCTAAACTTTCGACTATATTCTCGCCGTTCGTCATCACCAAATCTAAGATATTATCACCGCGCGTTGGTTGGGTAACTATCTGTCGTAAAAAGTTATCGTCCATAAACTCAACCAGTCTCAAACCCTCTTCGTTACCCGTAAAATTCTCGTAATTAACATTAGGACAGTTAAAGTCTCCGACAATTATACTATTCCGATTGTCAATAAAATTACCAAGAAGTGAGTAAAATCTAGTATCTATATCGAGGGGTTGAACGGGAGGTCTATAAACAACGACAAAATTAAAACTAATACTACGCGCCCTAACTTCAACACAGATCGCATTAATTGCTGCCGGAAAATCTAACTTAACCTCGATAGCCCTAAGGGAATTACGAATGTACAGCAAAACGCCGCCTCCAAATCTATGTAACCTATCATTAGTAAAGATTTTAAAACCCGGTATATCAAGTTCCCCCAACAAGTCCCGAGTCACGGCATTGATTATGACATTCTAGGTGTACTAAAGTGCTATTACTATTGCAAGAATCATGTCTAATAAACAGGTGAAGTATTACGCAAGTGATGAGCTTGAAAGAATTATGAACACAACTGGGGAATTACCTGATTATAGTGAAACTGATGATGAAGAGAATGAAGATGACCTAGAATATGAGGTCATGTATGATAGTGACATTGACAAAGAATTTGTACCTGAACCAAGTGAAAATGATGATGAGAGTAGTCATAGTGATGAGGAGACCAGACGCCGTGTATGGAAAAAACCACGGCACACGTCTACACCAGCCAAGCCACGCTCGCCCCACGTGACAGCTAGGCCTATCACCAGCCGCCATGTGTTCGACCCAGACCCTGGTGCCTCTACGTCTGCTGCCTCTCCTGATGCCCATGCTGCCTCTCCTGAGGCCCCTGCCGCCTCTCCTGATGCCCCTGCCGCCTCTCCTGATGCCCATGCTGCCTCTCCTGATGCCCCTGCCGCCTCTCCTGATGCCCCGGCTGCTCGTAGGGGAAGAAAAAGGCGCCCTGATGAGGACGACGATGCTCCCTCAGTCGTTGACTTCCACACCAGCACCCTGGCAAGCACTTCTGGCTTCAGGTGGAGTTGCCGGCAACAGTCTCGTTCGTCGATGAGAACTCCATCACGGAACATCCTTCCATCCGGCATGACCACAGGGCCAACAGCGGAGGCACGGAGTGCTGACACCCCAATCAAATGCTTCACGTTGCTGTTTGAGGACCAAATCATCGACGAGATTGTTGAATGGAGCAACAAGCGAATCCACTTGCAGGCTGCCAAGTACAGCCGGCAGACTGGAACACACGCTCGAACAGAACCAGCCGAGGTGCGTGCACTTCTGGGGGGTTATCATCTTCAGTGGCTGCCAGAGGGACAATCATCTATCAACATCAGAGATGTGGAACCCCTGCACCGGCGCAGCCACATACCGTGCGGCCATGTCTCAGGGTCGATTCGAGTTCCTACTGAATTGTCTGCGTTTTGATGACCCTGACACACGGGAGGAGAGGCGGAAGACAGATAAGTTCGCAGCCATTAGGAAGATCTGGGACAACTTTATAGGAAATTGTGGGAGGATGTACGTGCCTAGCGAGAACCTGACTGTCGACGAACAGCTGCTTGGTTTCAGAGGAAGGTGCCCCTTCCGAATGTACATCCCCAACAAGCCGGCTAAATACGGGATCAAGCTTGTGCTTGCCAATGACAGCAATAGCAAGTACTTAGTGGGTGCGATCCCTTATCTGGGGAAGGATGGGACAAGACCCATGCAGGGCATCAACCTTGGCCATTACTACACCAAGGAGCTGACCAGGCCATACCACCAGACACAAAGGAATGTAACCACAGACAACTGGTTCACGTCTGTGCCCTTAGTGACGGACCTCTTAGACTGTGGCATGACCCTTGTTGGAACGGTCAGGGGAAATAAAAAGGAGATACCGTCGCAGATGAAGGAAACGGCCAGTCGCAGGCTAGGGTCAAGTGCATTCCTTTTCACCAAGGAAATGACTCTGGTGACATATATCCCAACAAAGTCCAAGACCAAGAAGAAGCTCGTCTTGCTGTTGTCTTCTATGCACACACAGCCAGCCCTGGGACCCACAGGAAAGCCGGAGATCATCGAGTTCTACAATCACACGAAAGGTGGTGTGGACACATTCGACCAGATGTGTGCCCACTACTCCTGTGGACGCAAGACCAAGAGATGGCCGCTGTGTGTGTTTTATGGGATGCTGAACACCTGTGTACTCAACTTCTGGGTCATCCACAATGAAAATGCAATTAGGACAGGTGGCAACAGGATCATCAGGAGGAAATATATGCAAATATTGGCACTGGGACTCATCACGCCCTGGGCAGAGAAGAGGCTCGACTCGCCGTTCCTGTCACGCCCCCTCAAGACACTCATCTGCACAATCTGCAACCTCCCTTCACCTGGCACTGCTGCAGGCCCGGCAGGCACGGTGGTAGCAGAGAGTAGTGGTGCCTTGGTGCGCTGCGTTATGTGCCCTAAGCGGTCCGACAGGAAGACGCGGCACAGGTGCCGCAAGTGTCGTGGACCTGTGTGCCCTCGCCACTTCTGCCCTGTCTGTGTTGACTGTGTATAATAACAGGTAAGTTATAATGTTCTTTGAAGTTGTCTGCAATGAAAAAGTGTTCATAAATGATGAATAAATATCTACAAAAAATATTTAGTGCACATAAGTCAGTTTTCGCCTCTCAAAAATTTCCCTGTTTTTGTCTATCTCCACTACAGTTCGTAGCGATCCAGGAGGCTTGTGGCTGCGCCAGCTGAGGCTCTCATGACTCGGGTGACTGTAGGCCAACGCTCAACTCTGCAGCTGCAGTATTAACTTCACAGTAGATTTTAATGTTAGGTTAGGTAGTATTAAAGCATTGTGAGTAAGGTTTATCTAAGTTACCCATCACAGTACTTACTTTATGTTTTTTTAACTTCTTATAACAGGAAATTAAAGTACAAGAGTTATATTTTCAATTTATTTCTATGCATTTAATAAAGCACGATTAGAACTTTTTATATTAATTTCCGAAAATGGGTAAAATTCACCCGGGGTTTGTGATGGTGTAACCCGGTCCTAGGGTTTGTGTTCTAGGGTTAAAGAGAAAGGGTAATTTTAAATTAACTTGATTAGTTCATACATTTTCTGAATCTTTATTTAATTAAAACCCAATTTTTTTCATAAATCGAATTGTATTCAGAAAGCCTAGCTCAGTACTAATGCAAACTAATCTATAATTCAAAAATGAGGATACCTGCTTTTTTAATGAAACATTTTACAACAAAATGTGATGAGTAAAAAATGTATTATTACATCCACACCATATATATATATATATATATATATATATATATATATATATATATATATATGACGAATTAACCACGAGGGAGACACAGAATGGTTAATAATTAAAAACCAATTGTTTTTCACCAAAATACACAGAGAGGAACATATATATATATATATATATGAAGAGAGAGAGAGCTAGGAGTTACAAGTACACTAATTTAGAGGGCCGGAAATACTTTTATCCTAACTGTGCATATTACGCAACGCCTACCATCACAGGGTCTCGAACCCAAGTCCGTTGGAATTTCCTCCCTTTAAAGTTTTAGTAATTCTAAAACCCAACTGGTAGAACTTTCTATAAATTTTTAAGTTAACTCATACAGGGAAACAAACGCGTAATAAAATTTCATTTTCAAAGGACACGTTCATCGCATAATAGTATATATATATATGATGAAATAACCACGAAAGAAACACAGAATGGTGCTCGAGCGCTTTGTTTAATGATATTCTCAGGAACACTAAAATAAATAACAAATGCGCGAATAAATATAGGACACAAAAATAAAATAGAAATACGGGTACATAAATTCTTATACCCACATCTCGACGGTAGAGTCTTCTGCTGGTTCAAACGGAGGAGCATTGCAAATATCATCAACGTTTTGTGTCGATAGAAGGTGTCCTCCATCCAACGCTGCGAAAAGATCGAGTGTAGTCCCTGCAGAACTGTCCCCGACTTCAAACACCTGTGGGGAAGAGTAGAGGTTTGTCTGACTGGAGGCGTCCATGACGAGAGAATGTGTGGTTATTCGTTGATAAAAATAACTTGTGAGTTCCAATTCAAAATGCCCCCTTTTTATGTAATACGACGCTCATTTGTACCCAAAGATTAAAAAGCCAATCACAAGCTCGCTGACTTCCTGATTGGACATACAGTGAGTGGTGCTTAGCCTTTTCTACGATAGTCAACTCTGCGCATGCGCAGGACGGAGAGAGAGAGAGAGAGAGAGAGAGAGAGAGAGAACTTTTCAGTGTATATGTTTAAGGGAATTTCGGAAACAGCAAAAGCAATTCATAAGGCAAGGATGTTTTTCAATAAACTTTAAAAGAGAGAGGAAAGTTTTTAGTGTATATATTTAAGGGAATTTCGGAAACAGCAAAAATCATTTCAGAAGTCAAGGATGTTTTTCAATAAGCTTTATTTAAGTTTTCCCTATGAAATATTATTTAACATTTAGGGATCCTACCCTGCAAGGGGGTTCTAAGCTCATGCTCTTGAGTGCTCTTTGTGCTCGTTTGTACGTGCTTGTTCCTGGAGGTTTCACGTGCGCCCTCCCGGCCCTAGCACCCAAGGATGGTGGGGCTCGACCCTGCAGTCCTTGTCATCCTTGGTCTTTTTCCACTTCGACTGTCCCCTCCACCCTTTCTTTTTCCTCTGTCTTTCCTCTCACTTTTTCTTTGTTTTTCCGCTGAGATATGCCCTTTAAATAGAGGCGAATCGGTTCTTCCTGAACTAAAAAAAAAAAAAAAAAAAATTTAGGGATCCTAATATAAAACGAATCAACCTTTTATAACGTATTAAATATTAATATAACTGATTGTGCTAGTAGCATTATATTAGTAGGCAACCTTTTGCATATGCTCAGAGTGTAAATCTATATTCATTTTAGGCTACAGTTCCGTATTGCCCCCCACATTTTTTTATTAAAAAATAGTTTCGTATATATATTTTATTAAAAAATTGGTGCTCTTTGTTAGTAAAAAAACAACCATGGTTTTCTACTTCTGATAAAAATATTCAATATGGTGAGAAAATATTGGTTTGTAATAAATTTAAAAAAGTGCACTTAACTTTTTTATCCTTTACATTAGTCCTTATGGCTTCGGCTACCCAGGCAAGGTGGGAACATGTTATTACATTATCATTTGTATAATTTAGGTCTCGGGGGTACGGGGGCTCCGCCCCCGTAAATATCACGCATCACAAATTGATCGGTATAGGGTTTTATATGTTTGTTTTTTGCGGCCAACTACTTTATCCCCCACCAGTGCGAATTTTAATTTTTAATATTTTGTATCAAAATAATTTATAATCCTAATGTTTAATAAAATCATATTTTGCGTTTTATTTTGAATTTTTAATAGACTGTATCAAAATAATTTATAATCCTAATGTTCAATAAAATCATATTTTGCGTGGGGGTGCAATAAGGAACTGGCCCCTAATTTTATTTTTTGAATTGTAGAAGGTGCAGTTAAATGAGTTATACGATAAATTCAATTTTTTTAATAAATACACGTAGAAAACGATATTTATTGGGCATGCCCTACTAAAACTATAATAATTTAGAATATTCGAAGTATTATATTTGTTTTAATTTAAAAATGTTGAATTTTAGAGTTTGGGAGAATTTAGTGCAAAATAAAATAAGTCTGGTACTGCGTTAGTCCAAAGCGGAGCTGGTCTATATTCGATTCTTGAAAAACAACCCACCTTTATTAAACGCTGTTTATTCTCTAGATTTAAATTGAATTGTAAATGAGTACTGGAGGTTTTTGGCAACTTTTGTGGTACATGACATATTTATCGGGTGTTTAAGTTTTTCCTATGAAATATTGGCGAACACACAAACAGTAGATGGAGATAATAAGGAAAATAAAACCGAAAAATAACATTAGAGCTTGTGTGTATCATATCTTGTCCGTAATTTTCGCATGTTCCGTCTTTTAAATTATATTTGGCTAGTTCATACGAGTTTATTGGTTATATGATGTGAGTTTCGCTGATTGTAATATATATATACACACATTCATTCCGGTTGGACTTCTGCTAAAACTTACTAAGCCGATAAGAGAGAGAGAAGAGGATGTTTGTTTCTCTAGCAGTCGGAAACTTAGGCAAGTGTGGTATATAATGACCTTTTGGGGGGATTATCCGTTATAAACATAAAACAAACAAAGGGGATTTACAGGTCATTAACGAAATTGTAAACCTTGCCGTACCTTTTAAGGAAAAACGCTTTAATGAGCGGAGATTAACTCGTCCGAAAGGTATTAATGTCTAAAACTGAAAATTAATTTTAAAAAGTTAAAACGTGAATTCAAAGTTTTGGAGAGAGAGAAGATCTGATTGTATTTATTATTATTATTATTGTTATTATTATTATTTAAAACAACGTTGATGAAATAGAAAATAAATTTGGTGTTTTCAGATTTCCAAGTATTATATCTGTTTCAGAATAAAAATGGCGAATAGTTAGGTTAGTTCAGTTAATAATTAATTGTTAATTAAAAAAAATTTCGAATTATTAAGGGTTTTCGAGTAAAAAAAAAAATCGCCCTGTACTTTTGCAATTAGGTTTGTGTGGATTTTTAAGCTCGCCTCGGGTCATGAATACTTTTTCGCGCAACTGTACCTCACCGACGATACGAAGGAAGAAAAGTCGAAAATATTCTGAAGGATTAATCGTATATATATATATATATATATATATATCGTAAAGAACGACGCTTGTATAGGAGATATTCCGCGCAAGACGAGAGAGAGAGAACGAAACAAATGAAAAAATGAGGTAACCACCTGGGAATCGAACCCGGGATCTTCCGATTGCCGGTCAGACGCGATACCATTACACCATGGGCCTCACTCTTCCAAATGCCGTAATTCTTCTACATACTCGCAGAAACCAATGCCCCAAGGGGGCACCTCCCGCATGCCGTAACATTATATACATTCAACTGCAAAGAACACGCAGTATAAATAACGTAAAGAACGACGCTTGTATAGGAGATATTCCGCGCAAGACGAGAGAGAGAGAACGAAACAAATGAAAAAATGAGGTAACCACCTGGGAATCGAACCCGGGATCTTCCGATTGCCGGTCAGACGCGATACCATTACACCATGGGCCTCACTCTTCCAAATGCCGTAATTCTTCTACATACTCGCAGAAACCAATGCCCCAAGGGGGCACCTCCCGCATGCCGTAACATTATATACATTCAACTGCGTGTTCTTTGCAGTTGAATGTATATAATGTTACGGCATGCGGGAGGTGCCCCCTTGGGGCATTGGTTTCTGCGAGTATGTAGAAGAATTACGGCATTTGGAAGAGTGAGGCCCATGGTGTAATGGTATCGCGTCTGACCGGCAATCGGAAGATCCCGGGTTCGATTCCCAGGTGGTTACCTCATTTTTTCATTTGTTTCGTTCTCTCTCTCTCGTCTTGCGCGGAATATCTCCTATACAAGCGTCGTTCTTTACGTTATTTATACTGCGTGTTCTTTGCAGTTGAATGTATATAATGTTACGGCATGCGGGAGGTGCCCCTTGGGGCATTGGTTTCTGCGAGTATGTAGAAGAATTACGGCATTTGGAAGAGTGAGGCCCATGGTGTAATGGATCGCGTCTGACCGGCAATCGGAAGATCCCGGGTTCGATTCCCAGGTGGTTACCTCATTTTTTCATTTGTTTCGTTCTCTCTCTCTCGTCTTGCGCGGAATATCTCCTATACAAGCGTCGTTCTTTACGTTATTTATACTGCGTGTTCTTTGCAGTTGAATGTATATATATATATATATATATAATATATTAAATAGGGTAATCTTGTAGTTTAACGTCGCAAACGAGGTAGGTGTACTTTTAAGTTGTGTTGAAACATCGCAAATTAATTGTTTTATTTTATTGTAGAGGTCGCTGTAAACACTTAACCTAACCTAACCTGCCATGTTTGTTTTAAATAAAAAAATAATTTGCGATGTTTAAACATAACTTAAAAGTATACCTACCTAATTTGTGACGTTAACACAACCTAACCTGCCATGTTTAAAACGACCACTACAATAATAATAAAAAAAATTTGCGACGTTTAGACACATCTTAAATGTGCACCCAACCTAACCTAACCTAACTTGCCATGCTTAAAACAACCTCTACAATATATGGTCTAAGTAAAATCTGTGGTCTAAATAAAATCAGCTTTATTGCTTGTTTTTTATTTCACTAATTTGTGATGTTAAACCTCAAGATTATCAAAAATAGTGTTGGATTTAGGTGTAAAAATGTTTCTCTTCGTTTCATTGGTCAGCGCCTGTGGAAGAAATGAAACATGGTCTCTGGTGGGAAATTCATAACCTATAATTAACACATCATGATTTGAATACAGTACACATTTGGGAGGGATGCACAGGCCCCGCCTCCATAGGCGGAGACTTAAAAAAATTACTAAACATTGTCAGACATCATTTCGTTATTGCTCCATAAGGATATATACAGTATATAATGATTTTACAGTTCCTTTGATAGGATATAAATTAGTTTTAGGATAAATATGCTTATAAGTAACCCTGCGGACTCTCTTTTGATGAGTAGACACATTTTCATTGTGCTAAGTTTGATGAGCGCGAGTAAGTTAATCCATTTTAATCAAATGATTTTTATAATTTTTTAAAAGTCTTGCACAATTAAAGACTCACACTGTTATGTATGTATGTATGGATGTTCGACAAATGGATGACTAAATAGGTAAATAAATAAATAACCTAAAGACAGAGGGAGATATAGACACATACGTTTTTTATTAGTACTATATTTAGTAATTAGTAATTATAACATTATAATAAATAATAAATGACTGATATTTATAATGAATAGCTAAATCGACTAAAATTCATTTACAAAGATATTAGAAAGTCTTAGATCCTTGGTAATTTACTCAAGGTTAGGTAAGCTT
>JAJOZX010020560.1:20000-42481 GCA_023014485.1 Bathynomus jamesi
GGTTGATTAGTTCTGACCAGTGGGTAGCTTCAATGTTGATGGCTGTGATCTTCTTCAGCCTCTTCTTGGCTGGCTTCCCACTTCTGAAAGAATAATAATTAATTTATTTTTTATTCCAGTTTAAGATTTAATCCCTATTAGTCTCAGAATTGCTGATTTAAATTAAACTTAAATTAAAAAAAAAAAAACCCGAGTTCTATAAATCCCCATAATCGAATTTTTTTTCAGAAAGAAGGTAAGATTATTTCCATTATCAGAGGGGAAGGGGGGAATTGGGATAAGAAAATGTGAAAAAAAATTCGATTATGGGGATTTATAGAACTCGGGCCTCTTTTTTATTAAATAAATCCCCATAATCAAATTTTTTTTCACATTTTTTTAAATTAATAAATGCTTACCTGATGGACAGAATTTTCTTGAGAGCAGCTTCTCTCACTTCCAAGTCATCAGACTTCATCATGGAGTACAGCACATTCTCGGGCAGCAAGGCAAAAGCATTGTACTTCAGGTTCTTGAAAGCAACACCCTGGATTTCTTCAGACTGCTGCTTGATCCTCTGGATCATGTTGAAGATGTACAGCTGCTGATTGTGGAACTTGCTGTCCCTTTTGATCTCAAACCAACTGACTGCATACACTTCCACAATGAACTTGATGGCCTGGTAAAGCTTATCCTGTAGTTCTGGAGGGTAAGCAGCTCTGGTCCACATACACATCAATCTAATTGCCAAAGTCAACCATCTTGCATGGTTTAATGGTCCAATTTTCCAGGCAGCAAATCTTGGGTTGACTTTGCCCCTGGAAATTCCAAGCACATACTCCAAAAGAAGCCTCTGGTCGCTACTGAGATCATTCAGTGTCTCCTCAGCAAATTCCATGTCATCCAGGGGCCACTGAGTTTGGTGAATTCCACTTGTGGCAGATCTTGGTAGTCAATTTCACAGAGTTTTCCCAGCGGACCAGTGAAAGCAGTGGGACTTTTGGTACTGCCATCAAGATGCTTGAAAACAGCTCTGAAAGGAAGCTCATTCTGATGGAGTGAACAGCCAATGGTGTGCAATTTCCGCTCAATTTTATTTTCCAGAGCTGTTACAAGGCCTCCCTCCCAGCCAGTGTTTGTATTTGTGTTGTCAAGGAGGACAGCTTTCAGGGTATGAACACTGTTAAACTCCTCCAAGACACTAGCAACTTCTTCACCAAGAAGAACTCCAGTCGCACCTTTAATTGGGATGACTCTGTGAGTAAGATATGTTCCACTTTCAGTTCCCGGCTCCTTTGTGAAAGTCAAATGGTGCTCTTGTCCCTTTCCTTTCTTCAGCTTAGTCTCCCCATTTTCATCCTTAACTTCTCTGTACAGCAAAGTGTCCTTGTCAACTTTCCCATCAACCCCAATACAGACTAACTTTTCCAGACCCTCATTGTGCTTTTCATCACTTTTCACTTTCATTCTAGCTTTTTCCCTGTCCATTTTCGATTTATCAACTATTATCTGTTTCACATCAAGGCCAGGCTTAAGCAGGTCCATAGCTTGTAAGTGCAGGAGGAAGGCATTAGCAAGACTTGCCCCAAGATTGGAAGAAACATCACCCCTGATCAGTTCCATGGCATATCTGGAGGTTTTCAAAAAGCTGTAACCTACACTTGGTGCCTCCTTGGCTTGAACTCTTCAGCTTCACCACCAGATGGCTGAAATGAAAATAAAAAATAAATTACTAAAGCGAAAATGGGGGAAAATAGGGGAAAAAGTAGGAAAAATATGGGTAAAAATCGACGAAAATGGGCGGAAATAAGAATAAATTACTTAAACGAAAATGGGGGAAAAATGGGAAAATAGGGGGAAAAATGGGTAAAAATTCAGGTAAAAAGTCGGCGAAAATGGGCGAAAAAAAATAAATTACTAAAGCGAAAATGGGGAAAAAAGGGGGCAAATAGGGACAAAAAGTAGGGAAATTGGGTAAAAATGGGATAAGATATAAGAAAAAAATATATTACCTCTCCTGATTCTCCTGAGCTGGATTCAAAAGGAATATCTTGTGAAGGTGTGGAGGCAAAAGTGGCCAAATCCACTTCCTGCTGCTGTTGAATCTGGCTCTGTAATCTTTCTGCTTCAGCTGCAGCCCTCTGGTCTCTCTTCACAGCAGCTTTATCCACAGATCCCAGCTGGAAAGAGCCCTTGGGTCCTATTTTGGCCCTCTGATCTCTCAAGTATTCCCTCTCCTCTACTGGAACCTGAAATATTAAAGTATATTAAATAGAGGATCTAAAATAAGAGATAAAATCCTGAAAAAAAATTGATTATTAATTTCCATTACCAGGGGGGGGGAAGGAAGATTACAGAGGAAAATGCGGATATTTTTCAATTACAAGCATTGAATTTCCTTCCATTTAAAAGGCACCTAATCGCACTAAGTTAGGCCAGTTAAAAGTTAAAAAAATAATAGCATTACCTTCTTACTGGGAGGACAAGTGCAGATTATGTGCTGTGTTTGACAATTTTCTTTCTTGCACTTCACAGCATTGTCATCACAGGGACGAACAGGTAGCTTACAGGTGCAAGCAGAAATGTCAAAAAGTTTATCCAGCTTTTCCTCCAGATTCTGCTCCTGGACTGTAGAAAGAGATTTCTGTTTATCTCTTTTGCTTTCTTGAAGCACACTTTATCCACCAATTTCACTACATAATATTCCTCATACAGGGGCAGCCGCGGGTTCACTGCCTGCCAGATCTCAATCACATCCTTTGCTATCATTTTAGCAATATCATAGTCTTTCAAGTCCGGGTGGCTGTTTGGAGGAAATAACTGTACTGAATAACTTGGCGGAGGGTAGGAGGCTCTGTTTTATCCAAAGGGGCTGGCCACTGAATTTTTTGGCACTATCACTTCGAGTTAACACTGCAGACTTCCGTTTTTAATTTTTTTATGAAATATCTGAAAATAAACACAATTAAATGAACGCATCATAAAATAACTTAATTTAATACACATTTTATAGGTAAATATCATTAAAAAATACAAAATAATACACTAATAAACATCTATAATGCATTTACAATAAGTTTCAAGCATCGTTTTGTTAAAAAAGCCGAATTTTAATTGATTATTTTTATGAAATAAGGTCCGATATTTTGTTTGTTTACATTGCGTGAATGCCGCGCGTGCCATTTTACGCGTAAAATTCGGCAATTTTACAACTTAAAAATAATTAACAATCCTCAAAAAATACAATCATTTTCACAAATATGAGTTGGTGCAACGTTTTTTATACATTAATACCTTTCTATCTAGACTAGTCCAAGATCACAGTTCCAAAATCAACCTACCCTAATATATATATATATATATATATATATATTATATATATATATATATATATATATTTGTGTGTGGTGTTGTGTGTGTGTGTGTGTGTGTGTGTGTGGTGAATATCATGTGTACAATAATAATAATGGTGTGTGTGTGTATGTGTATAATGTGTGTGTGTGCTTTTTGGACAAATGGCTGCTCAAACGATATATAATATAATATATATATATATTTTTTTTTAATTCGGGAAGAACCGATTCGCCTCTATTTAAAAGGGCATATCTCGGCAGAAAAACAAAGAAAAAGTGAGAGGAAAGACAGAGGAAAAAGGAAGGGTGGAGGGACAGTCGAAGTGGTAAAAGACCAAGGATGACAAGGACTGCAGGGTCGAGCCCCATCATCCTTAGGTGCTAGGGCCGGGAGGGCGCACATGAAACCTCCAGGAACAAGCACGTACAAACGAGCACAAAGAGCACTCAAGAGCACGAGCTTAGAACCCCCTTGCGGGGTATATATAATATATATATACACACACACACTGTGCCAACTGGCGGATTTCGAGTTCTAAGCCAAGTGATGCTCTGAAGAACTTTTTTTATGCGTCTGTGGCTCGCAGACGTAGGATGCTCTGTCTTCCTCTCTCTCTTCCTCTCTTATCTTCCTAAGCTAGGGAAACCTCTTTGGGGGGTGAGGCCGTCCCAACTTATCCCCAAAAATCTCTTAGGTTAGGTGGACTCCCCATCTTGCTGGGGGAATTCCTCTTTTTTTTGGGCACCATGATGGTGGGGGGTTGACACCTTGCAACAAGGGGGTGGCCCTGGCACTCATTTGATCAACATTGCAATTGCTCTGCACTCTACCATTTTGCGGCCATACTACTAATGTTATACAGTTTTGGGGTCTTGTATTATGTTTAATGATACAAGTATTGCTAATATGAAAAAAAAATTCTCATTTTCTTCTTTGTAAAATTAATACTCTAGGTTCATATTTTTCTCTCACAAAACTTTTCCAAGTTAAATTGTCAAGAATTCCAACCTCTGACGGACATAAAATTCTATTTCATTATGAATAAAATTATAGTCAATGTGAAATTGCTCGCAAAACTGTTCTTTTTCTGGGCATGCAATTCAAGATTTCGTTGAGGGCAATAAAGAGAATGCTTCAGGAGTAGACATGGGAAGATGCGATCGATCATAAAACGCTAAACAAGATGAACTACCCCTGAAGATTGCTTCCTTAAGGAATGAGATAAATTAGCCAGGAGTTAACAAAAAATATCAGAATCAGTAGGGATACAAATTCATTGTTACACTTCACGAACCTCCATAGTGAGAAAAACCAGTGTCTATATCAAGAAACTTTTCCTTTTCCAAAACACTAACGCAAAAGATAAAATGCACTAACAAACATATAAAATGCATCCAAGACCAATATAAACAAATTCTTTTGAACCATTGAATTTAAACATAAAATCTTTCGGTCATAAAGGAAGCATGTCAGGAAAAGCGTTGGAGAAGAACGCAAGGATAAGTGCAGAAAGCCAACTATCAAACATGGAAGAGAATCCATTCAGGAAATCTACTTAAAACTGATGAAAGATTGAACATGGTCATGGCTATTGCCAAAAGCGTTAAAACCTCCGCTCTTCTGGTTCTGTGAAGAAGTAACAAACACCCAAAGGGATGAAACATAGTGCAGATTTAATGTTTTAAGATTTATTGAACAGAAAAAACAATTCGGGATATGTGGTACCTTCCCTTTCTAGTCTTTTAGCATCCTTCAGTTATTCTGGTGACAATGCTTGTTTGGACACTGCACGAATCCGCTCTGGCATGAACCGAACCAAAAGCTGAATGCTTGAGCCGGCTTGTAAGGCTTGTCAAGCTGTCCGCAGACTTAATTCCAGTTCATTCCGGATTCGTGGCTGCCTTTTTGGTATTGCCTCATCAACAATCTCCAAGACTACCCAAGATCTGCTGAATTTTCAGTCCACCCCACTGGAGGAGTAATATTACGATCATCCAATCCCTTCTTTACATATTTGCTCGGTGACATGGAGCTTCATTACCCTGGAAGGACTCTCCTTCTGGAAACTGGTGTCAAGATGTTCGTATCAGGTGGTCTCGAAGGGTCTGGAGGCACCATTTCGTGTTCCTTTGGAGAGATTATATAGGGATCCTGTTCTTCGACTGGAAAAGCACCCCGAGATGATAACCGTTACGGAAAGCTTTGTCGTGGGTATGGTACACTCCAGATTGAAATGCTCGCCTTTTCTTCTGCGGACACGGATTCCTCCTTTGTTGCCGAGGCAGTTGAAAGGCGATTCGTCCGAGTTCTTATATTTATTACAAAATTTGAGACAGTCCTGGATGTTCTTCCGACAAAGAAAATGATTCTTTGTAGGCCTGCGTGTTGACAAACCATTCTCCACTAGCCACCTTCTGACTGTGCATGCTGATGCTTTCACTCCTACTCCCTGTCAGTCCAGCTGCAACTGCACACTGCTAGTCGTTCTTTCGCGCAGACTGGATCGAACGGAAAGAGATCCTGACGTTCTGGCTTACTCTTGGCCGTCCCGAACGTGCTCTTGCTTCATAGCTACCTGTCTCCTACCACCTTTTAATGATCCTCTGACAGGAATCTGACATAATTGATGAAACCTGAAGCAGAATATAGTTACTGTCTGGGGGAAGTAATAGTGTTAGTTCAAGGAATTTGAAGTATAACACGACCATAATTCCGAGGATTACTGCATGATTATTGTCTTTTATCGGGACACAGCAGAGCAATACAAAAATAATTTAAAAATTCTCAAAACTAGTTCTTCCGAGGCATCTTTATTTATAGACGAAATAGTTTATATTCTATAGTGTTGTTTAGCGTAATTATTTTTATATGTATCCAGCTATTTTGATTTGTCATTTGCCTGTCTCTGCATAGTACATTATGTATACATATGAGGCGTATATAATAGAAAGGACGTACGCCCGAAAATCAAGTTTTGAGATAAACTCATTTATTAAAGTTAGCGAACGTTATTACTCGTTAACGGCTGAACCGAGTTTGGATCACCTGAAGATCCGTCACCCCAGCCTTTTTTAGTTAGCTTTATAAGTCTAACTAACGAAAATATCACGACCTAACCTAACCAATCGTTAGGTCAACTGTACGCCCTTGACGATTGGTTAGGTTAGGTCGTGATATTTTTGTTAGTTAGACCTGTAAAGCTAACTAAAAAAGGCTGGGGTGATGAATCTTCAGGTGATCCCCGAGTTTAATGGTTTTGGTCTCAAACCCGTGTGGGGGAGCGTCACCACCCCGGAATACAGCGAGCTGATTAGTTACTGCGCGAAAACGGGATATCGGGAAACCGGGGGATAAGCCTGTGCTATTCTGATGGCCTCATATATCTATACTATTAAAAGGAAGTCCTGTCCGTCTGGCATTCTCTGTATACGGGATTGGTTGAAAGATAGACATCATAGACACGTCATAAAATGGGCGGAGCTCTAGCGTGTTCTTTTCACTCTATGCATTTACGATTCAGCACAAAACATTATAATTTTTTTAATTAGACAAAAATCTGAAGTTTCTAAAATCGATATACAGTATATGCTATCTATCTGTCTGTCTGTCTGTCTGTCTGTCCCACCCTAAAACACGGGAACGGCTCCTCGAGAGAAAAAATTATTAGGTAAAAGTAGCTTAAAATTAATCGAAACCTACGGGAAAATTATTGACTGCGCGGTTAGGTCAACTGTACGTCCTTGACGATTGATTAGGTTAAGTCGTGATATTTTCGTTAAAACTAACGAAAATATCACGACTGAACCCAATCAATCGACAAGGGCAGACAGTAGACCTAATCGCGCATTCAGTTAACCAAACCAGTTGGTTAATATTAATGTTAAAAAAAATATATATATATATACCTGAAAGGATTTATGGACGAAACAAGTGCAGACATCGCATGCCTCACAGAAACTCATCTTAAAGATTGCCAGGGAAATTGTGAAAACTGCGAACATTGTATTGATAAGAAAGAGATAAATATAGATGGTTTGAACTTACTAAGAGCTGATAGAACAGTGAGACGTAAAGGTGGCTGTGCTATATATGTACAGTTGCGCTCATTATTCGGAGGACACTCTTCAGAACAGATAGTGACACCTCGCATATATTTGTTGTGTGTACTACAAACGGTTGTAACATTTTATGAATGAATCTGGGGTTTAGCGCTGATTGGTTGACTCATTGCCAAATGTCTTTAGAGCTTAATTATTTCCATTCATCACTCTGGTTTATATATTACTAAGGAAACATAAATTAATAATTAAATAAGAAATTCAAGAAGTGGATATATGTGAAGTGAATAAAAAATGGTCTTGTAAAAACTAAAAAAATACCTTCGGACGTGATAACAGTGTTCATGGTATTGGCAAGCCTGTCATCCTGAACTGTCAATGTATAAAAACAGAGCCGTTGGTAGACATTATTGCGCCCTGACCAAATTCCAAATTGATTAATTTATTTATTTATTTATTTACATTTAATATTGAATATAGATTCAGATATTATTTTGTGTTATAACAAAGACAGAGTAAAAACCTGATATACATAAATACATATATAGGCGGTTTATGAAAGAAAAAACAATGTTTTGATGCATATTAAATTTTAATAACATTATAACATTACCAGATTGATGGATATCTGTAGGTTTCATACGCCACCTCTTAGAATATCTTCCAATTAACAAATGGACGACAGCTGAATGGATACTACTGGTATGGCATTGTTATAGCAAATGCTATTTCTAGATCAGCAACACTGATATAGAAATAAACAGTCACTGAGAGAAATATTATTTAGAAACGAAGAATGTTTTGTGTTGAGAAAGCATCATAAATGCATATAATTGTTTTGTATTAATAAGTTCCATGTTACAAATTAAGTGTTGAACCACTGCAGCTGTGACTCTTGGCGGTCTCTCACCTCAAAGGAGAGAATTACAAAAAATAAAACTATTACAATGATTCATATCAATAAACATAGACATTTAAACGATGATATTTGACAATTTTGCAAAGGTGTTATACATTCATAATTACTATTGTATTTGAAAGATATTTTATACATGAACACAACAAATTTAGTAGCTTGTCCAGCCACCGTTGTTGTCTATGACTTCCTGCAGTCGATATGGTACAGAAGCATATTTAGTACGCAGCCATGCTATCTCAAAACGAGGGCATTCACTTATTACGCTCTGAAAAGCAGTGACTCGCTTGAACTGAAAGCAGAATTCTTGAAAATGCGGCAAGATCTTATTCTGAAGTTTGAGTTTGCAGAGAAAAAAATCTAGACATTTTGGGCAAAAGTGGATGGGGAGTATCCTTTGCTTGTTGAAGAGGCAAAGAAAATGCTGGTGCCTTTTGCAACAAGTTATCATTGTGAGGCAGGCTTTTCAGAAATGATGGTCATAAAGTGCAAACTGCTAAATTGGCTGCACATTGAAGGCGATTTACGCTGCGCCTTGAGCGAAACTGAACAGGCGTTAGTTCAGCAGAAACAGTTGCATCCCTCCCACTAGACTAGTATTTGTTGGTGACGCGTTTTGCTTGCTTCTTATGTAATGTTGTAGCCATTCTTTGACCAATATCATATGCGTTTAACTTACACATAAGTCACTGTAGATATAGAAATATATGAGTATTATGTTTATAAAATTTGAATAATTATTCTCATGCTCAGTAAAATGATGTTTCCTGTGCTTTTATGCAGGGTGGTAATTTCCATTTGGCGATTAACCAAAAGAGGTAATCACAAAAAAAGTTTTGGAACCGCTGGTGTAGCAGCTTAATGTCCATTTTCCAAACTGTTTCCGCATTCCAACAGCTCCACCTGACTTTTAACATATCACGTGACACCAGGTATGGTGACTAAGAATAAGCTCACACTATTTCTGAATCTCATCGAAGCAACTACTCTGCAGAATGGATTATCATCACCAGAAAATTGCTGGGCATTTGAATGTAACAATTAACTGTATAGCAACATCTGACAGATAATTTTGGACATTGGCCTGAGCATTTAAAACCCAAAAAGAGATGCAGAAACTGCATGAAAGGTTACTCTCGTCTAAAATGCAGAAAGTGTGATGTACTATTATGTTTAACGAAGGACAAAAACTGTTTTAATGCATTCCATTCAAAGTAGTATGGTCTACTGTTGTATTTAGGGAAGGACAAAAATTGCTTTTATTTGTTTCATTCAAAGAACGAAAGTTATGTTAATTTCTCTTATTACTTGATAGCGCCAAAAAAAATCATAATTTCTAGTGTAATTAATGAAATAAATTTCTAAACAAAGTTTTGTTTATGTTTCCATACCTATTTTTAACGTTTTTAAGTGTTAACAAATGTTTTTTAGCTGAAAACAAAAATTTGGGACAGAAAGGGGTTAAATCAGCAACATCAAAAAAATAGACCTCGATTTTCTCAGCAACATGTTGACAAAGGACTTTTCCTCCACATTCCATGGCTGTCTTCATTGTTGGAGGAGGAATAATACTCGATATACTCAAGAGCACATCTAGTATGAGGAAGCACGTAGCGGTCATGTCACCTGTAGGCTGTAACATGTGGGGATGGATTCATCTGTATGGTGTAGGAGAGCTCACCAAAATAGTAGGGGGGTTTACTGCAGACCAGTATATAGAAATTTTCGAAGAGGTTATGTCCTTCTGTGCGTGTATATGCTCTGCCATTTTCTGAGCGAATCATTTTTAGGCGAGACAGGTTCCCAATTCACACAGCACGGATCGTCACACGCTGGTTCTCTGAGCAAAGAAATATTGACCTTCTGGATTGGCCAAGTAAGGGTTGTGATATGAATCCCATCGAGAATATATGGGCCAATATTGTAAATATGTGGGAACCAGCGGAGGAACGAACAACGGACCAGCTTTTACAACACACATTTAGTGAGTGGGAGGTGCTGACCTGTGGCCATAGACTTTTTATTCATATCACACGCAAGGCTATATCGTTTTTGAAGGCCTACTTGAGTTTTGGTCAAGGCTTAACCTTGTCTCTTGAATTATATAACGTAAGTGTAAAGTTAAAATATTCTGTAAACATAAGATTAACAGTATAGAAATATTGGTGTTTCATAATAATAGAACAATTTATATTACTGGTCAAAATTAAATTCATGAGTTTAAGAGAACGGATCGCTAAAAGAACACTAATTTACTTAGTTGTGGCTTAGTGTAAAAGTTGAACTGATAGTTAAGGAACCAATGGTCACGTTACCATCCTGAGAGTGGATGTGTTGTTGTCACACACCAACCCACAGACGAGTCAAAATGGACGGTCTATCGAAACACCCGCAACCCCACCAGAAACCTTCAGTAGTCTGTTAAGGGAGAACAAGAAAATGGGTGTGGCCCCTTTATATATACGTGTATATATAATGAAATTAAGCGGCGTGGCTCAGGGATCAGTTCTGGAACCAGTTCTTTTTATTACTTATGTTAATGACATCGATAAAGAAGTTAACAAAATAATTTAAAAATTTTCGGATGGTACCAAATTAAGGGGAGAAACAAACTCAGCGACATAACGTTCGCCGATTCAAGAAGATATTACTAAATTACTCGAATGGGCGGAAATCTGGCAAATGAGCCTTAATATATAGATAAATGTAAAACGTTGCATATCGGTAGAAACAATGTTAAAGTAAATTATTTTATGCGCGACAAGACTCAAACAAGTGTTACGGAAGAGAAAGATTTAGGTATTATTGTTGCCGACACTCTTAAATCGAGTAAGCAATGTATCGAGGTGGTTAGAAAAGCAAATAGAATCTTACGATTTATTAGTAGATCGTTTGAATTTAAGTCGGAGAAAACAGTGCTAACATTATATAATTCTTTAGTACGCCACCACCTGGAATACTGCGTTCAATTCTGGTCCCTATATTTACGACAGAACATAGACAGAAGGGAGAGAGTGCAGCGACCGGCTACTAAGATGATTCCTAGACTTAGAAACAAATCATACGCTGCCCGTTCAGAAACATTAAAATTATTCTTAATTGTAAAAACTAGAATTCGAGATTTAATCCAGCTGTTTAAAATTATTAAAGGTTTAGATAACTTCGTCGCTAAAAATTATTTCACCTTCACAAATGCAGATAGAACTCGCGGTAATGGTCTCAAATTAGTGGGTAAACATTTTAATTCTAATGAAGCTAAATATTTTTTCTTCAATCGTATAGTTAATTTGTGGAATGGATTGCCAGCCAGCGTAGTTCAAAGTAATTCGATCGAATCCTTTAAAAAGAAACTAGATGCTTATCTTGCCTTAAACCTTCCCCCCCACCCCTAGTTGGAAGCATATTTTAGCGCGTAGAAATATTGTAGAATTTTCACTCTGTACTTTAAAATGTTCACTTATCTTTAAATTTCTTTCTTACCTCTCAATCCTTTTCTCTGCTTTGATGTAATTAAAACTTTCACTTGTCTTTAAATTTTCTTACTTCTTTTAACCTTTCTTCTTTTACAGAGAGACTCGTTGGAACCAGTTGATATGTTGCTGTTTGGTGTCCTTTGTATTCCTTTGTAAGTTATGAGAATACGGGTTGCTCGCAGACTTGCAATGTACATTGTAGTTTTGGGTGGGTGTGGGCAATTGCGTTACACCATACTTCCTCTTCACAACATTTATGTACATAAGTACCATACTATAAACACTTTTTAATATGCAAGTAATAGACATAATCGAATAAAGGATAATCTGTACACTTTTGTTTATTAATGTTTTTTAGTAAACTTACAATTATAAATCTAATAATTACATTTTTCATAGAAAGAGAGAAGAGATAAGCTGGGGTGACAAAGATAAATAAATACCAGGGATAAGAAAAAATCATAAATAAATTAAAATAAAGAATATATATATATATATATATATATATATATATATATATATATATGTATATTCCTTGTGATTGACCCCGTTTCGAACCTAGAAAGGTTCATATCACGGCTAGACTTAGAGGCGGGACAAGATCTGCGACAGTCGGAGGAAATCAAATATAGGGCCAACAGAGAAAGAAGCACTCTCTGCAAGAATGGACTGAAGACGCGTCAAAGCCGGACGGGAATATAACTCCGGGAAGCACTGCGAATGAAAGGTTGAATAAAGAGGGCAAAAAAATAAACACGCGCTCAAAAGTGAGAGGAACATGACAATGAGGGCAAGGCTCAGGAGGATTCCCAGACATAAGGTGGCCATGGGTCAAACGAGTATGACCAATTCTGAGACATTCCTATCCCTTCGTTTAAAGGTTCTCATATCTGTCCCGTTATTCTCTTTGCTCTGTTTACTTCTCTCTTATTTTGTGTTTCAAATTTCGCATCATCTGTCATTACAACCCCTAAATCTTTTGCTCTGGAATTTCTCTGAATTTCCTGTCCATTTTGGGTATAATATTCCGTAATTTTAGGTCTTCTCTTTTTCCGTACCGTAACAGCCTAAATTTCTCGGTGTTAAACTTCATATTGTTGTCTCCCGTCCACTTGTAGATTCTGTTTATGTCGGTTTGCAGAGATCCTATATCTTCTGGGTTTCCTATTTTTCTACTGATCTGTGTGTCATCCGCAAAGGATGTTACTGTGTTGTCTGTGGTAACGTCCTCATCTATGTCAGTTAGCATGATTATGAAGAGTAGTGGAGCTAATACTGTTCCTTGTGGTACTGAGCTGAGGACCTCTGATTCTGATGAAGATACACCTTGTACTGTAACGACTTGCCGCCGCTCACTAAGGAAATTATATATCCATTTCCCTACTTTTCCTGTTATTCCCATATATTTCAGTTTATGTATTACGATTCCATGGTCACACTTGTCGAACGCTTTAGCAAAGTCTGTGTATATTCATCATAGTTTTCATTACTTTCAAGTGCATCAATAATGTTGTTGTAGTGTTCCATTAGTTGTGATAGGCATGATCTGCCTGACCGAAACCACTGTTGGTTAGTTTTTGATCAGTGTAGCATTCCATTTATCCGGTCCTGCCGCTGAGTGTGTTTTTAGTTTCCCTATGGCTTGTGTAATATCCTCCGTCGTAAAGTCGAAATCCGTTATACTTTCCCCTTGTAGTTCTTCAAAGAACGCGTTTCTATCGCATATCAATTTGTCAGTTTTTGGGATACTGAAAGATAATTCGTACTGAGCTCTTAATATTTCAGATACTTCTGTTAGATCATCAGATGAAGCACTGTTCTCGTTTTTTAAAGGTCCGATAGTCGCATGGTTTTTCGACTTTCTTTTTGCGAAATTATAGAAGTACTTTGAGTTAGCGTTTAGCGCTTCTTTAGAGTCGTCGTCCTCTTTTTCTGTATGCTTCTCGATTAGTTCCTGTATAACGTCATCGATACTTTGCAGTTTATCATTTAATATTTTTCTGATGTCATCTTTACAGTTACTTAATTTTGCAGTCACTCTTTTTCTCTTTCGAAACAATGCCCTCTTTTGTCTCTCGAACATGCTTCTCTTTCCTCTTTGTTGTATTTTTGGGACATGTCATGTTTTTCCACAATTTCTAACGTCTTCAACTCTAACGTCATTAGCATCTCGTCCTGTCTTGGCCTCGAAAATGGTTTTCCAATCTATTACTTCTATGCTAGATGTAACATCTTCCCAGTTTATAGCTTTGGAGTGAAAGTTAAAAAATTCGAATTTGCTTCTTTCTGTTGTGCATGTTCTTTCCTTTCCTGCTGCATTTATATTAGTTGTTATTTCAATAATGTTGTGGTCCGATATCATAGTTGGGGATATTTCTACATTATCAATTAGATTACTGTTGTTTGTGAATACCAAATCTAGGCAGTTGCTTTTTCTTGTGTTTTCTGTTATTTCTCGCGTTAAGATAAATTCATCACCTAGAGCTAGTAGCATTTTTATCTGCTCCTGGTCTTCTCGTGTGCCCCCCTGATCCTGGTGTATACATATATTTTTTCCTATTCTTTTATATTTCATGAATGGGAAATTAAAACCACCACACAGAAAAATATTTAGGGTTGGAGAGTGTAGATCTTTTACCCAGTTTCTTCCCTCTGTAATGGAATCTGAAAATTTTGAGGGTGACGTGTTTGGGGGTCTGTACATTACAATTAGTACCATATTTAATTTTTCAACTTTCGCTGTTACACATTCTACGTAGCTGTTTGAGGTACTTATAGTCATTTCTGCCATATGCTTTTCGCGTGTAAATAGCACATCCTCTTTTACGTCTCACTGTTCTGTCGGCTCGGAGGATGTTATAGTTCTCAATTTGTATTCCTTTTTTGTCAATACAGCACTCACAATTTTCACAGTTCGCCTGGCAGTCCTTTAGACGAGTTTCCCTGAGGCATGCAAAATCTGCTTCGGCTTCTTGCACGAGTCCTTTCAGGTACAAAACTTTGTTTGGGGACTGGTTTGATTTAATGCCCTGAGTGTTGGCTAGGATTATTTTTATTTTTTTCTCTTTCGTTTTCGCATACAGGTGGTTCCGATTGGTTTCCAATGGTGGTGCCGGTTTCGTTGACTTGTGGTCCTCCGAGAATTTACCTCTTTTTATCTTTGTCGGTACCTGTTGTCCCGATAGCGCATGAAGTGCCTTTGTGCGTGCTTTCTGTCCGGCTCTTGGATTCCTATATTTGTGAGCTGGTTTTGTATTTGCTGGATAGTATTTAGCAGCTGGATTGTGTTGGCTGCGTCTAAAAAATTGGCACTCTTCTTTGATGTTCGTTTTTCCTGTCCACTCGTTGGGTTTCTTTGAGGGTGGTGGTAACGGCATTTTTTTCCGTATTTGCAACTCCCATATCTTGCATAGGTGTTGCAGACCGTAAGATGGTGGAACTTGCATTTCTAATCAAATTTGCAGTATCCACTTTTGTAATGCGTGTTGCATAATGTGGGATGTGCATATATGCATTGCCCATCCCGATATCTGCAGTTACCTTTCGCGTAGTATTTACATACGATATTTTCTACGCTTCTACTTCTTATTTTCTTATTATTTTCAAAGTTCTTAATTTTGGTATTATCCTTATTTTTCTTTGGCTGTTTATTTTCTACGTTTTTAGTTATTATCTTTTTATCATTTCGTTCGTTGGTCAGTTTGACTACTTCGCAACTTTTACTTATTTCTTTTCTTTCATCTATGTCTTCCTTCTGTATTATATTGTTGATATTGTTATTCGTTATTAAATTGTTGTTCGTTATTATGCTGTTATTTGTTATTTCGTCCTCTCTCTCTTTCACCCGGTTTTTCGTTGGACAATTCCGAACCCTTGTGTCCCCATTATTTCATTCTTTTCTGTAACATTCGAGTCTGCTATCTCCATTTCTTTAAAGACCGCGAGTGAATTTACCGTCTGTGTACAATTTAGGGTGGCCCACTTTTCAATTTTTTTTGAAAAGTATAGGTGATCGTGGTTTTTCCCATTATTTGGCACTATACTAGCACATTGGTACCATTTTTACAAAAATTGATCAATATTTAGGGGTCTCGCATCGACCTTGAAATTACTAGTTTTTTTTTTAAATGCGTACTTTTTAACTTTTTACTGAATCAAGATAAATCATTAAGTAGGGATGTTTCTGAATCCTCTTAATGAGAGAAGTCGTTTGGTGTGCCTGCCAATGTCATACGACTAACGGTTTAAAGGTTGTGCCTGTATACAGGTAATACCAATGTGCTAGTATAGTGCCAAATAATGGGAAAAACCACGATCACCTATACTTTTAAAAAAATGAGTCACCATACCCGGGCGGAATGTATAATGTATATAGGTAATTAGAAAATGCACTATGCCTGTGCCAGGTACCTAACCTATTTTTTTTTTGCAGATCATAACATTTTGAAATTCTGTCTGAGTTCCTCATCCTTTGTCATGGACAAATCGATGGCAACCATAACTGGAAGAACTCTTGAAGCTACAAATAGAGAGTCATCAAAAGGAAAGGCGAAAATAACATCGCTACCTTCTCTAAGATCGGCCTCGAAATTTTTTTAGTTGGCCAACCGTCGTCCTCCATCAGTGGTAGCAAATTGCCAACAACACGGCAGGTTTTGCAATACTTCTTCAGTGTTATCCAGTACACTGCTAACAGGAAAGACGCATTCAAAGAAACCGTAAACAACGTCTTAAAGTTTTGGAACATGGCCCGCATTAAAACAATCACAAAGCTCAACTGCGAACGGAAGCTAGAGGCATTGTGGAAAGAGTGGCACTTACTCCAAAAGAGCAGAAAACGAGAAACTGACGCCGGAGGAAAACGGCAGAAGTTTTCGAACAGTGTGGACAAGCTGTGGGATATCGGAGCATCTGACGCTGTCGAAGATATAAAGAAGAATCGACTGCTGTCCGACAAGGACAAGAAAGAAGACATTGACTTCTACCTCGATCAACGTGGTCCTCGGGTGGCAACGATGAGCGGGAACGATAAAGTTTTCGCTGTAAAAAGAAAGCTACAGGAAGGAAGAAAACGTCCTCGCCAGGAGCCGCAAACCTCAAAGTGTGCATACGAAACCGGAGATGAGGCCATGGAGAATGATGATACTGGCATGTCAGGAGAGTCGGAGACAGAACTAGCGTTCCCCCTGCCGAAAGAGCCAAGTGTGTCTGTCAATCTTCCTCGCCGCATCCTTAATGCACCTGCTGTCATGGAAGTGGCTGATCGTTTCCGCATGTCCAATAATCAGGTGCGTATTGTGTATAGTATTCATCGATAGCGTCAGTTTTAAAGTGTCCCGTAACCCACATGTATTCTTGACAGTTTCCTTTCCACTTTCCATTCTCTACATAGGTAGTAAGCATTGTGGCTGCTATCACACGTTCGGCGGATCCACCAGCAGACCTCAATCAGTTCAGCATCTCGAAAGAAACGGCTCGCCGGGGAAGAGTGTCACATCGCCGTGAAGTGGCGACGGCTGTGAAGGACTCCTTCACGCCACCGAGGCACACTGTTGTCCACTGGGATGGCAAAATGGTCAAGGTCAGTTGATTAAGTTTGCATAGCTATCAATTTAGTAATGAGATTCATGAAGCATAATGTCAATTAAAAAGAGAACTGAATGTGAACAAAAATAGGTTACTTTACAACCATGAAATTGAAATATATGGCATGTGTTTCAGAACTTCCTTGGAACGGCGGAGCACCGCCAAGCAATTCTCATCTCCGGGGCTCCTCATTGCTATTTACTGGTTTTTCCCATTATTTGGCACTATACTAGCACATTGGTATTACCTGTATACAGGCACAACTTTTAAACCGTTAGTCGTATGACATTGGACGGCACACCAAACGACTTCTCTCATCAAGAGGATTCAGAAAACATCCCTACTTAATGATTTATCTTGAGTCAGTAAAAAGTTAAAAAGTACGCATTTAAAAAAAAAAACTCGTAATTTCAAGGTCGATGCGAGACCCCTAAATATTGATCATTTTTGTAAAAATGGTACCAATGTGCTAGTATAGTGCCAAATAATGGGAAAAACTACGATAACCTATACTTTTAAAAAAAATTGAAAAGTGGGCCACCCTAGACTGTACATGCGCCACATAGAAATTTGATCCCCACGACGTGTTTCGCGTTCGAGACATTATATATACAGGGTGTGCATAAAGTCAGGATCTATTTTTGTGAAGCACTTGGAAATTATATGGAATTCAATCATAAAATGATAAAGTGGTAACATTTATTAAATAATTAAGAGTAGGATTCGACGTGACGCCCATCAGTATCCCTGCACAGCTCAAATCGTTCCGCAGCATTTCCAAACACATTCTGGAGCATTTGCGGGGTTATGTTATCTGCAGCAGTTCGTATACGTGTACGTAAGTTTTCAAGACTCGTAATCTTCGTCTGATAGACGTGCGACTCGATAAAGCCCCATGCAAAGAAATCTAAAGGGGTTAAATCTGGTGATCTCGCTGGCCAAGGTCTGTTGCTTCCGCGTCCGATCCAGCGATTTGGAAAACGTCCATTTAGATAATCCTGAACAATTTTGGCATAGTGACAAGGAGCACCATCATGTTGATAGACGACGGTACTAACAATCCTATCCCCGTCGTCTATCAATATGATGGTGCTCCTTGTCACTATGCCAAAATTGTTCAGGATTATCTAAATGGACGTTTTCCAAATCGCTGGATCGGACGCGGAAGCAACAGACCTTGGCCAGCGAGATCACCAGATTTAACCCCTTTAGATTTCTTTGCATGGGGCTTTATCGAGTCGCACGTCTATCAGACGAAGATTACGAGTCTTGAAAACTTACGTACACGTATACGAACTGCTGCAGATAACATAACCCCGCAAATGCTCCAGAATGTGTTTAGAAATGCTGCGGAACGATTTGAGCTGTGCAGGGATACTGATGGGCGTCACGTCGAATCCTACTCTTAATTATTTAATAAATGTTACCACTTTATCATTTTATGATTGAATTCCATATAATTTCCAAGTGCTTCACGAAAATAGATCCTGACTTTATATACACCCTGTATATAAAATTATTTTTATTGGAAGGAAAGAGAATAAAACGCATAACAGAGGAATTTTAAAGGACAAAATTTAACTGAAAGTACATTTTCTCAAAATAAATAATCTGTGATCTTACCAAATTACACCAATTAACGTTGTTCCCTGTTCATCTTTATTCACAATTAATATTCAAACTGAACATTACACTTCATTCGTTAAATGGTTTTATCAGTTAAATAAAAAATTTTAATGTAGATTATAGATATGTCTCAGTCTCACAACCTATTTCTGATGATGGGAACCCAATATCAGAAAAAAAAAGTTATCCCTCAACAAATGGAAATTGGTTTGTATGATAAAGGATTTGCAATTATGAAATCCCCAAATTATGTTAAAATTCACAAAAATGTTACATTCACATACATATAGAAATTTTTAAAAATCGGACCATATTTGTATTGTCAAAAAGTTGACAGCTTTATAGATTAATAATTATAGGTTAAGAATGCTACACCACAGAAACGAAACTTTGCAGAAATATAACAAAACATTAAACTATTAAACCATTAGTATAATCACACTCTGTGATATAGATTTAATGAGAAAAAGGACTGTATTGGCACAAGGGAGAAATCTGAAAGCCGCAACATCCTCCACATTTTACATCATGCATGTAGTAACTGTGAAGGACGTCAAGGTATACGCAGTGTTCATCGTTGGCTTGAGGCTGGTTGTCGCTACAGAAAAGTAAAAAGAATGGATGTAATAATTTAGATACCTTAGAAAGTAATAAGCAAATTCTTTCTTGGGATCTTTTCCGTTTGGGGGCTAGCAGCGAATTTTAATGAAAATTGGTATACTAATGTACGTAGCTTTGGTCACTGATTTCAAAAATATAACTTTTTTTGGAGAAATGAAAAACAAACATGTTAGAGCACTTTAAATAATTAATGTTTTTAACGAAAATACCATGACTTAACTTAACCAATCGTCAAGGGCGTACAGTTGACCTAACCGGGCATTGAATTGACGAAACTGGGCATTAATTCTTGATTTTTTTCTGCTACTTTTACAGATCTGCTGGGATCCTTCAAAAAACGTATTCTTCGCAAAGTTGCACTTTTTACCATTTGACCGACGCTTTTGGCAACGAAAGAACTGGTATTTTTATCAAAGGAACACACTTTCCCACACTCAGAGCACTTTTTCATAAACAGTAGCAGTTTGTGACTCTGGCTAAATTTAAACACAATCCTCTGTAACTAGTTTAAGCTAGTTAAAACACATTAATTATTTAAAGTGCTCTAACATGTTTGTTTTTCATTTCTACAAAAAAAGAAAGTTATTTTTTAAATCAGTGACCAAAACTACATTAGTATACCGATTTTCATTAAAATTCGCTGCAAGCCCCCAAACGGAAAAGACCCCTTTCTTGTTGCATTGGTAATAATATGAAAGTGTTGATCAATGGAAAAAGTAAGAACTATAGAATTAAAATCGAAGGAAAAATAAGAAGTAGACATTGCGTAAAGTGTCGACAAAAAGATATATAAATTTTTTTTTTTGGCAATAATGCGAAATTCATTGTAGAGGTAGGCCGTAAATAAAACGTTCTCATACAGGGTATGCAAACAAGGTTCATTAATTTTACTTTATATAAATATAGAGCGATTAAGCTTCAAGTATGTTTTACAAACATTTACACAAATATTTGATAACATATGTCTTCTAATTTCTATTATTGCTTGTTGTAACAGTCCACAATTAAAGTTAGAAATTCTAAAATTATAGGACTCTCTTTACGGTAACATCTTCTGAGTCAGACACATTCATACATTATCTGTAAACATATTTCTCCTCGTCCACGGAGTTGGCACAACTTGGGACGAGAAAAACTAAAACGATTACAGAATCAGGATCGCCACCGAGAATAAGGTGCTACCCCTACATCAAGGAACCAGCGTTATCTTTCATAAAAAGGTAACTCTTGTTTCTAGTGGTACGTGGGATAAGACCAGGGTCATTATTTATACCCGCCTCAGAAACAGCTTTCATTCTTTCTTAATTATCGTGGAACATATTTATAAAAGGTAAGGATAACATCCAGTAACTTTATTTTCCCACCACTTGGGGATGAATGTCGCGCAAAAGGTATCTGAGCCCGAATAGAAACAGGGTGAGTAGCCGGCCCAATCCCACACAATATCAGCATCTGAGAGTGAACGAACTCAGAGCCTCAGACCAGAGCGAAACACCATAGTCACTGCTGTTTTACCGTTCTCCTCACATTTACTGTATCAACGTAGCCTGTTCTCCAATTTCCAATCTTTTTTGAACATCCTCTGTACATCTACACTCAACATATCATCCCTAACGGGGTTTTTATTACGACCATACCTTGTTTTCCTACTTCATTCTGCTTTCAGGTTCCAATGTACTCATACCTCTATTTTCATTCCAGCTCTCCGAGTATATAATTTTTTAGAACCTATTCATCGTAATGTTAAATACTGACTTTCCTTCTCTCTCAACCTCAGGAACCAAGAACCTTACATAGATTTATATTCAATTTAAATAATCATTCATGCACACCAACAAACTTATCATTGCTGCCCTTGATAATTAATTAATTCTGTGATTCATCAAGGAGCACCGTATCAACAACATATATTACATGCGACAACTGTCACTCAATTTTTTCTAAATTTCTATCTATTCTTGCTTTCACTTAAGCACATTAAACCATCATTAAATTACCATAGTGATATCACACGACCCTGTATACTCGTCGGACTCCAACATTATTTTAACTAGTCGCTTTGCTCACCCGTAATTCTGAAACAAACTTTTTATCCACACAAACATCTGGCTGCGATTAACAACCTATTACCGATGCCATACAGCCTTTTGATCTACCCAACAAAGCACATGTATTTACTTTATCATGTTTCCTCGAAATGATTAAATGCTACGTTCACTTTTTTTTCTTGTTACTTTTCTCTGCCTCCAATAGAAATCCCTTCTAATTTCCACCCAAAGGATCTTTTTCTACTCCATATTTCATGTGGTTTATCAGCTATCCTTCAAAAACTTAACTCCTTCAGATTTATATAGACTTTCTCCTTTATTTTTACACAGTGGCATAATTACAGCTTTTCCTATCACTTACCAAAACCAACGGCATTCACATTTTCCTACCATTCATGTTCCTCATCTACCAGCTCCATAAAGTACTTTTTAAATTTATCACGTACTTGCTTATATTAAAAAAAACCTTCCATTCTAATATTTCATAGATATAATAATTTTATCAGGCTGGAGTTTGTTCAGGATCGTTTTAAAGTCTTCTGGTGTGTCTGATCACAAAAAAATTCCATAAAAAATTACTGAAAGGTAATTTAGTGTTGATTTCAGCATTCATCCTCTCAGATGAGCAAAATTGAATGACCTGGGTCTAGGCAGTAGTCTCTCATTGGAGCAGAGCCTTGTGTCCTTCAATACCTCAAAAACTCAGTTCCTCCATCCGTCTACTCGTTACATTCTTCCACACGACTATCCCATTACCTTCAACAATACACAACGCAATCCTTCCTCTTCTATTAACATTCTTGGCATTTCCCTGGAAAGA
>JAJOZX010020561.1:0-29780 GCA_023014485.1 Bathynomus jamesi
CAAACTACTGATAAAAAAATTTAAATTCTTGAATCCTCTAAGGTGGACACACAGTAGTAAATAATTTTGTAAATAAATGTATGAAACTTTGGCATTCTAGCCTGGTTTTATTTTCTTCAAATTATTTGGTGGTTTACATGTTGAAGTTAAACTAATTTTTTTTATTTGCTAAATTTTTCCAAACGAACACTGCAAGCTTTTCATAACTGTGTGTTGTGTGTGTGTGTGTGTGTGTGTGTGTGTGTGTGTGTGTGTGTGTGTGTGTGTGTTTTTACTAAATTAAATTTTCATTCGTAGTTAAAAACTAAGCCTAAAATATTACCTAACCGGGCGTTGGTTACAATACTTATTCGAAAAAGGAAAATTATCTTGTCGAAAATCTATCAAACGCGTACCCTCAGCATAGCTGTCAAGGTATTAAAATTATTAATATGAGCAGTTAAAGTCCCCAATTATAATATTGATTCTTTATGCGTAACTACGCTACATCGAACTGGTCAATGGTATGAACTCTTCGAACCGGACGAAGATGTTCTCTACGAGAGTAGACCACCCTACCCACTTACGTTATTAACAAGTTTATAACCTTTAATACAGTACTCGCTATTACATCCCAAACGCGCACTTCTAATCCACAATTCAGTTATTGCCATAAGTCGTAATTTCAACCAATTCGATGATAAAAAAAAAAAACTTTTTTTAAACTATTCTTTACGTTACTATTCGTTCCTCTATTCGCGTTGCGTTGAGTTTTCCTGAGGCCGACGAGTTATTATCAGGTCATCCCATAAGTAATGTTTTTTATGATAGATTAAGTTTAAACTAGTCCTACTCGGTTTAAGCATAAATTTTCCGAAGGTTATATCTAAGAGAGATCTATCGTGCTTCGCTACATACTTTACAGACTTGACCAGTGAAGACGTGTGCTTTGCTTTAAGTGAACCCCTCATAAATATGGCGGTATCAGAAGAGCATATCAGGCATATAATGCTTTACTAGTTCAAAAAAGGGAATAGTGCTACTGAAGCAAAGCGAAACATTCAGGAAGTTTATGGCAACGATATTCTGCGCGTGAGGAAATGTCAAAGATGGTTTCAAAAGTTTAGGAATGGTGACTGCTGCCTGGCAGATGCAGCACGCTCTGGACGCCCTGCTGAGTTTGATGACCCGCTGTTAGCCACACTTGAAGAAGACTGTTCAACACCTGTCGAAGAATTGGCCCAGAGAAACTCAATTCATCCCGGTCCACCATCCATCGACATTTGCAACAACTCGGGAAAGTGCCTAAGTTAGGAAAATGGGTGCCACATGAATTGTCGGTCGACAATCTGAGGGTGCGGGTAAACATTAGCGCAGCTCTTCATTCCCGTGAACTCCAAGATCCGTTTTGCACCGTTTAGTGACTGGTGATGAAAAGTGGATACTGTACCAGAATGTTAAGCGCCGTCGACAGTGGGTTTGTGCCGAAGAACCAGCGACACCACAACCAAAACCAAATCTTTACCCTCGGAAGATGTTGCTTAGTGTTTGGTGGGATAAAGGTGGTGTAATACACTTTGAAACCTTACCACAGAACCAAACAATCACCGCTCAAGTCTACTGTCAACAACTGGATCGATTGAACACTGCATTAAAAGAAGAGACCTCCTTTGGTTAATCGGAAAGGAATCGTGTTCCACCACGACAACGCACGTCCTCATACCGCTCGGATCACTTTTGCAAAAATTGAGCTTGGGTGGGAAAAACTAACACATCCTCCATATTTTCCAGACCTTGCGCGCCTTCAGATTATCATCTCTTCAGGAGTCTGCAAAACTATCTTGACGAGAAACAGTATACTCCTTTAGATGACCTGCACACAAGTCTTTGTACTTTTTTTTGCCTCCAAACCGCCTGAATTTATAAACATAGCATTGAAAAGCTTGTAGGACGTTGGCAGTGTCCTTTAAATTCCGACCCTAGATCCTGTCCCAAAGCTGGATCCTATCTGCTTTGCAGATAGCTGGTGAGGGAAGCTATATTTTTGGGACCTTTTGCGAGTGACCCGTTGCCCACGTCGGGCTAGCATCATGAAAAAGAAAAAAACTATATAGTATTTGTCATTTACCATTACTTATTCGGACTATAGTGGATTTAATTTTCCTAGAAGAGTTCCTTGTTCCATGTACGGTCTGTGTGTCAAAAGTAGCGCCCGATTTCTGTCAGTTGATTGTTTGTTTGCCATTTGTATTACAGTGTACAAGAAGGTAGAAATAAATGAATGACATGTTTATCTAACCATTTATTCGGGGGAAAATTATTACGGAAACTGTACCAAGCTGTTTTACTTGCAATTTTCAAAGTGCCCTCCTCGTGATCGATGCACAATTGCAGCCGAGCAGGCACAGAGTGGCACACACGCCTGCAGAGTTCGATATCAATTTCCTCAAACTTTGCAGTGATTTGAGCCTTCAATTCCTGAATGGTACGAGGCTTTTCACGATAAACAAGGTCTTTCATGAGCCCCCAAAGAAAGAAATCTGGAGGTGTAAGGTCTGGTGAGCGTGCCGGCCACTCGATCGGACCGCGGCGGCCGATCCACTTTCCGGGAAAGTTTACATCAAGCCACTGACGAACATGACGTCCATAATGAGGTGGAGCTCCATCTTGCTGGAAATAACAGTCCTGATCTTGTACCCTGGGCCAAAAGAAGGTTTGCAGCATATCCAGGTAAATTTCTGCAGTGACAGATCCCTCAAAGAAAAAGGGTCCAATTATCCCTAATGGAGATATGGCTGCCCAAACTGTCACGCCAGGTAAATTTACCTCCTTCTCAACTGTCACTCTTGGGTTCTCCGCAGCCCAGTAGACACAATTGTGTCTGTTAATTGTGCCGTTAAGCTTAAAACATGCCTCATCTGACCACCAGATGTTGTCTAGCATTGTGTCCTCTTCGTCAAGTTTAGCTAAGAACTCTTCGCAAAATTGAAGACGGCGGTCGTCATCTCCATCATGAAGGGCATGCAGTAAGCGTGGAATGTAAGGTTTCCATTTTTTATGGTGAAGGATACGGATAACACTTGATTGGCTCACTTCCAACTCTGCAGATAAACGGAGAGTTGACTTTTGCGGACTTTGTTCGTCTCCTGATGGCTTCTTCAGCCTTAGCTACATTCGTTGCCGTTTTCGGACGACCGGACTTCTTTGCAGTGGCTACCGACCCTGTTGCTTCAAATTTCTCGACAATCAATCGTATGTTTCTTCCCTGGGGTGGGTTAATATCGAATTCCTGTGCCAAACGGCGTGCCGCCATCGTTGGTTGTTCATTACATTTGTAGTAATGTTTCACGGCCGCAATGCGTTGATTCATTGAAAGGTAATTCATGGTTCAATTTGGTGCAAATTCAGTAACTTCCCAAATTCTCAGCAATAACCTGCAAAACAAAAACAAAAATAAATAAACTAAGAAAATTAATAATCTGCAAGACAATTATTAACATGACTTCCCAGAAAGAATCTGACAGCCGAAAAAACAGAAATCGGGCGCTACTTTTAACTCACCCTATATTTTATATACAGGGTGGGCCGTAAGTTTCCATACATAGGAAAAATTAAACGTTTGTTTTTATGTTTCAGATACCCTAAGAATATGCGTTTGACGTAAGATCTTGTTTACTGATGAAGCAAATTTTTACGTCAATGGAGAGGTTAATCGGCAAAACATACGTTATTGGAGTAATGCTAACCCTAACTGGCTGAGTCCGACGAAGATGCAAGGTGCCGGTAAAGTGATGGTGTGGGCCGGGATATGGGGTGACAGAATTATTGGACCAATTTTTGTCAGTGGAAATCTTAATGCCGGAAGGTATCTTAACATGTTGCAAGAAGAGATTTTCCCATCCCTGCTAAACGAGGAAGGTAACTTCCCAGTTTACTTCCAGCAAGATGGAGCTCCACCTCATTATGGTCTTCACGTGCGTCGGTATTTGGATCAGCAGTTTCCGGATGCTTGGATTGGTCGGCGTGGTCCTGTGGAGTGGCCTCCCAGATCCCCAGATCTCACCCCCTTGATTTCTATCTTTGGGGGCACTTGAAGGCCATGGTGTATCAGGAAAAGATACGAGACATAAATCATCTAAAGGAACGTATCACCAACGCCATTACAAGCATAACGTCAACTGTGCTAATGCGTGTTCATCAACAGTGGGGAACACGTATTGAAATGTGTTTTCAAAACAATGGCAACCATGTAGAGCATATTATATAAATAAAAATGGTTGTCCATAAAAAAATGTTTATTTTTCCTATGTATGGAAACTTACGGCCCACCCTGTATATATATATATATATATATATATATATATATATATACAGGGTGTCCCACAAGTCCGGCATCATAGGAGAAATTCATATTTTCTCTTTCTACAGGCCATAATGTCTGTGAGCAAGGAAGAACGAATCCAGATAATTCTACTCTCATGAAATAGGAGTCAGAGAGAGGCCGCTGCTGAATTTAACAGACTGCATCCAGACCGCGAGCCAATAACACAGTTGTGTTAGCAGACTTGTTGCAAAGTTTAAGGAAACAGGATCCATAGAAGATAAACCACGCAGTGGACCTTCAAGGAGGTCCACTGACAATGATACAGTGACTGCTATCCTGGTTCATTTTAACAGAAGTCCCAATAAGTCTCTTCGGCGATTGTCCGCCGAGACAGGAGTGTCGAAAAGTAGCATCCATCGCATTCTTCAGGCTCACAAATGGCATCCATATAAACTCCAGATCCTACAGAAATTAAGCGAAGATGATCCCGACCAGCGGATGGAATTTTGTGAATGGGCGACGGAACAATATGCTCGGGATGCCAATTTCCCGTCCACCATTCTGTTCAGTAACGAGGCTGTTTTTTTATGGAAATGGTGAGGTAAATCGACGACAGAACACCCGCTACTGGTCTGAAAACAACCCTCACTGGTATACCTCTTCAAAGGAACAAGGTGCATCTCGGGTGATGGTATGGTGTGGCATTTTGGAAGAATCGCATCATAGGCCCCCTCTTTTTCGATGAACATGTCACTGGAGACACCTACCTACGTATGCTCAAGGAAGAAGCATTTCCCAGTGTCTTGAACGAAGAAGGAAATTTCCCAACATGGTTCCAGCAAGACGGCGCTCCTGCACATCACAGCACCCAAATAAGGGAATACCCGTACCAACAATTCCCTGGTCATTGGATAGGACGTCGAGGGCCTGTGGAATGCCAGCTAGAAGCCCGGATCTCACGCCACTAGATTTTTCTCTCTTGGGGCTACTTGAAAGCGCTGGTATACGCAGAGAAAATTATGAGTGTTGAACATTTGCGGCAGCGCATTATTGGGGCATGTAACACCATTACTCCTGACGACATTCACCGTGTGCTTGCTGAGTGAGTGTCACGTCTGAATTTGTGTATTGAAAACAATGGTGGACATATTGAGCACGTTCTGTAAATAAAAGCTTTTGTTTTGCCTTTTTTATTATTTTTCCTGATGCCGGACTTAGGGACACCCTGTATGTATATATATATATATATATATATATATATATATATGATACACCGTATATATATATATATATGATACACCGTATATATATATATATAATATATATATATATATATATATATATATATATATATATATATATTGGCTTCACACGTGCGGAAGAGAAATTTGTACTAAATACACAAGTCGAACAATAAAAGGTGGATGGGAATGTATACAACAACTGACTGGATGGACGTTCGATCACAGCGAGGCGCCACGAGCCGAGTCGGAGCCTAAAAAAAAAAAGAAACATTTACCGATTTACGGGGCTGAAACCAGTAGTCAAAAATGGCACAATGAACTATTTTTTTTTTTTTTTAAAAGATGTAAAAATAGCTTTGTAAAATTTACTTGAACAGAGATGGTACACGTATATAAAAAAACGCGCGTTTGCGTTAATTTTCTGCCTATATAAGGTATTTTTAGGTCTATATAACTATACACAAAAACCGCTCCTCCGTTATAGCGTAACATATCCTTTACAATTATCACGTAACAAACTCTCGCAAGAAACTTCAGCGGGTGTCCCCCCCCCCCCGGGGAAAAATATATTCACTAGTTCAGAAAGACGCTATTTAAAGTATAAAGAAAATCAGAGTTTTTCCCAGTATTTTATTTATTAACTTAAAAAATAGTGGATACGTTTGTTTATATTATATATATATATATATATATATATATATATATATATATATATATATATATATATATGACAGTTGTGACATGCTAAAAGTGGGCACATTTAAGGCAAATAAAAGACGACACGCAAAATACTGTAATTGAGTGAAATTAAGAGCTATATGAAGGCTTACGAGTGAGCTTTCTCGCCTTAACGAACTGAAGTTCGGTAAATGATTCACGAACCCTGACAATGAAGCTGTTGGCACGACGTCAACGAAGCTGCACTTTCGAAGCAGCTGCCTACGTTCGATGCCAACCAAAACTTGGGTAGAGTGAAGAATTTTTGACATTTTAGCACCATCGAGAGTAAAGTGGGAGGGGCCAGACACCCAATCCTTTCCTCATTTTAGTGTCAGGTTCGAAACGTAATAACCCTCCTCAAACGCGACAAAACTCCCGCAACAGTCTCGTCGAGCACGAATCCAATGGCAGGCACCTATTTTAAACACTTTCAATATCGTGTATCAATTACACAAACAGAAATAAGAGGACAAACGGAAAACATACGTTAAAGTCCCATCGAGATAATATATATATATATATATATATATATATATATATATATATACTAAAATGAATGCATACGAATGAGAGAATCGCTTCGGAGGACGAGATGCATTACCTCCCTCGATGGGCATAACCCGGGAATGCCACACACACACACACACACACACATATATATATATACATATATATATATATATATACACACACACATATATATATATACATATATATATATATATACACACAAATTACTTCACGAAAGTAACGAAAAATATTTATGATGAATAAAACCACGAAGGAAAGGAAACACAATGGTGCTCAAGTGCTTTCGTCTAATGAGTACCATTCTGTGTTTCCTTCGTAGTATATATTTATATATATATATATATATATAATATATATATATATATATATATATAATATATATTATATATATATTAGGGTGGTCCAAATCCATAGGGGGAAATTTCAAAATTGTCTTAGATAGTCTCCACAAGTGTGGTTTTGTCCATTTAGTGTCCACATGGTCTGTGCAAAATTGCAGCGTGATTGGTGAGTATTTTGAGGTCGCCCCACTCTGAATAATATATTATATAATGTACTTTTTCTTCCGTAGGTCCGATGGCTCAAACTCGATCAATTCCAAAAGTTGGCTTCTAGGGATGGCAACTGGAACTTTATCCACGTCAAGGCTCCCTACATGCCTTGACGCCCTCCTCTTGGGGCAATACCACCACATCAATCAAAAGCAAACCACCTCCGACAGTCTGAACCAGGCATGCCAGAGGGTGATTGAAGTCTGGACCCGAGCGCGGATCCCAACTCAACGGATCGACTCCTGTGTCCGTAAGCTTTCAAAGCTTTTAGACCGCTACAAAACACTCAAGAAGCACAGGACCAGGCAACGTGCCAGCGATAGAATGAATGAAGACATCTTCAAAGCGGACATCCAGGAACTGTTTGACATCGCAACCAGTGATGCCATGAGCACAATCGTCAACGTTGAGGACCGAAATTTCCTGTCCATGCAGCGCAAGGACGTCAATTCTTGCAGCATGGCTGGCATTGATAAGGAAACGACTACACAAGAGGACAGAAAGCGATCCAGAATGGAGAAGGAAGCCAAGAGGAAGGCAAGGCATGAAGCAACACAAAGATTTGGAAGAAGCAGGAGTGTCATCAATTGATCTTCCTCCTCTTCTTCTTCTTCCCTTTTTTCGCAAGACGACGACGACTATAGACCATTGGTTCCGATTCCTTCTTCGTCTGAAGCTCCGGCACCAAAGCGTCCCAAGAACAAGGTTACGAACATTTTCCAATCTCCAGAAGTCATTGGAGCAATGGATCGCACCAATCTTCTGACCGGAATGCCGTTTTCGTAACTGGAGCTGTATTACAGGCCGCGGGGCATGATCTGTCTGGGATGACGTGCTCTCGGAGCTTTATTCATCACTACAGAGAAAGTGGGCGAGAACAGGCAGCTCGAGAAGACCTAGAATCATTCTCTCTAGAAGACCCTGTCCTTCTCCATTGGGACGGAAAGCTTCTCCCCGGCATTGAAGGGAAGAAGACGAATGTGCATCGGATAGCAATCCTTATAACATTCAATGGACAGGAGCTGCTGCTTGGTGTCCCAAAGATGAAACAAGGAACTGGAGAAGCACAGGCCCAGGCATGCCTTCAAACTATGAAATTATGGAACGTGGAACAGCATGTGAGGTGTCTCGTCTTCGATACCACTGCGTCAAACACGGGTTTACATCGCGGAGCCTGTGTCAGGATTGAGGAAGCATTGGGTCACGAGCTAGTTTGGATCGGTTGTCGACATCATATACTTGAAGTCGTACTTGCTGATGTCTTTGCCCCAATATTTGGCTCAACAGGAAGTCCTGAAACAGGCCTTTTTAAGCGATTTCAAAAGGAATGGCCATCTCTCTCCCACGAAGCATTTGTCTCAGCATCGGACAGCTTGTTCGAGAACCCTCAACTCCAAGAGATGAGAAAAGAGATGCTCACTTACTACCTAACGCTCTTCAGGCAAGCCAACCTCGTGACGACTACAAGGAGTTCCTTGAACTATCTTTGCTCTTCCTGGGGGGAAAGACTGGTGGTCACTCTTTATCCGAGCTCCGGGTCCCATGCACCACGCGAGATCGATGGCGAAGGCGATTTATGCGCTCAAAATCTACCTCTTTCACTATCAATTCAAGCTCAGAGCACGTGAAGAACGAAAACGTGACTCAGCTGGCTTTATTTGTCAGTCTGATTTACGTCAAGTACTGGCATGAAGCGCCAATGGGGACACAAGCTCCTCTCAATGATCTCAAAATGCTGCATCTTCTGGAAAAATATCCACGGAGGAGCTGCACAAGCGGCGAAGACAGCTCTAAGACGCCACTGTGGTACTTGTCGGAGCATCTGATTGGACTGGCCTTCTTCGATAATAGGATCGATCCTGATACCAAAAGGAGAATGGTTCAACACCTCCAACATCCCCAAAAGAATGGCTGCCCCCGACGAATCGACATGGCGGAAGCTGTGTTGAAAATGATGTGGCATCCTTCGTCACGAAAAGGACATTGACCCTCTTTGATGCCTTGAAAGTTGGAGGTAAGGAGGAAGCGCGCCAGTTACTTCAAAAAGATCCACGGGAATGGCCAAATGACAAGAACTACAGGGAACTTAGAGATCGCGCCTTAAAGATGAAAGTCGTCAATGATGCTGCCGAGCGAGGTATTGCTCTCGCACAACGCTACAATGACACTGACACGAAACGAGGACCAGAAGCAGTACCTCCTACAACTCGTAGCCGCCCACCGAAAACAGATACCAATATCATCCAAGGCGACTCTGATGCAGAAGAAATAATGAAGATACACCCATTATCATGTCCTATTGTCTTACTGTTTTCTTTCATATTCTTTGAGAACCCAAAAAAATTTAGTTATTCAGTTGTCTATATATTTTCCCAAATTTTCAAAAAGGGGGCAAGTGGGGCGACCCTAATATTAACCGAATAACGTGAAACTTTGCACAAATACTGTCCACACCAAGAGGCATAAAACCAACCTTGTGGAGAGAACTTAGTCGATGCTTTAACGTTTTGGACCACCCTAATATATATATATATATATATATATATATATATATATATATATATATATATATATATATATATATACATACATACATACATACATACAGGGTGTCCCATAAGTCCGGCATCATAGGAGAAATTCATATTTTTCTATTTCTACAAACCATAATTCCTATTTTTCTCTTTCTACAGGCCATAATGTCTGTGAGCAAGGAAGAACGAATCCAGATAATTCTACTCGTAGGAAATCGAAGTCAAAGAGGCCGCTGCTGAATTTAACACACTGCATCCAGACCGCGAGCCAATAACACAGTTGTGTTAGCAGACTTGTTGCAAAGTCTCTGACTCCTATTTCCTATGAGTAGAATTATCTGGATTCGTTCTTCCTTGCTCACAGACATTATGGACTGTAGAAAGAGAAAAATATGAATTATGTTTTGTAGAAATAGAAAAATATGAATTTCTCCTATGATGCCGGACTTATGGGACACCATGTATGTAAATATGTATGTAAATATGTATGTAAATATGTAGGTAAATATGTAGGTAAATATGTAGGTAAATATGTAGGTAAATATGTAGGTAAATATGTAGGTAAATATGTAGGTAAATATGTAGGTAAATATGTAGGTAAATATGTAGGTAAATATGTAGGTAAATATGTAGGTAAATATGTAGGTAAATATGTAGGTAAATATGTAGGTAAATATGTAGGTAAAAAGTTTGCCCCCACCAGGGGTCGAACCACCCACCACCTCTTGAATAAAAGTTAAGGGCGCCATACGCTCTACTACGACGGGATGAAAGTTACCACCTGCCATATATTTAAATTGGGGAAACTCATAACGCTTTCGCGTCCAGAGGCATTTTACCTGTTAACCCTCCTGCACTCGAGGAGGTAATTACCAGCATTTCATTCAAGTTATTTGGTGCAACGTTGGGATTCCATAAAGGGAATATCATGCAAAATCGTGCGCGCGTGCGTATATATATATATATACGAGAGAATCTCTGCAACCAGGGATTTCATGAAATCTCTAAAATATTCAGGGACTTATGTAAGGTTAACTCGGTACTTTCGTTACTTTTAATGAAAATATCACGACTTAACCAATTGTCAAGGCTCAAGGGCCAACTCGAGCTTGACCTTCGTGAAATGTGGAATCATCGCACGGAACATTTGAAAGATATAAAACACGTGTGTGTGTGTGTGTGTGCGCGCGCGCGCGCGTGCTATAACACCAAATAAATAATTCCATAGGTAAAATTTAAGTTAGATTTTGCTCGAGAGATCCTTGTACGAAATTTATAACGACCTGTTGCTCTCGAGTCTCGCGCAAGTGGACATTGCAACGAGTTGAAACTAACAAATTTAAAATACTTTATTATTGCCTCATTCCTCATTCATTTACCAATTGCTGGATAGCTAAAAAGTATCAACCAAGTAGCGTGCGTGCGTTTATAAATGAAATGGAAAAGCATTAATTTACTCTATGCGTGACGACGACGACGACGAAGGCGGGGGATGGTGGCGAGGCAAATTATTCCTTCCTCCTGAATTAGGGCGACATAGCGAGACCAATGTCGCAAAACCGCTTCCAGTCGATCGACGAAATTAACTACATTCGAGTCTGGGAGAGAGCAAGCGGCAAGTTGGAGAGGCGACGATCGTTCTCCGCGTCTACATTACGTAGCGAATTGGTGGTTCGGACCCCCTTTCGCGTAAACAGCTTAGAGGTCCCCTCCGTCACATTACCTCATCGATGTTGCGCGAGGTTAAAAACAACCCAATCGCGATCAATCTCCTCCATATCAAAAATTACAGACTAAAATTACAGAAAATCTCAACTTTTACATCAGTTAGCTTGAATGTGAAAGTTTTTTTTTTTTTTTTTTTGGCTAACTTTTCCTGTTCACGAACCACTTGAAAAACTATGGCGTATTTCTAAAGTCAGACGCATTATTTTCCACAGTTTATGAACAGCATATTAATAAAGCTAAAACGTGTCGTGTGAATTAAACTTGGTCTCATATATATATATATATATATATATATATATATATATATATATAACTGCAATGACCACGCAGTATATAAATTAATAGAAACGACATAAGTATTAAGGAACGTTTCTGCACACGAGGAGGAGAGAGAACGAATAAATGAAAAATGAGGCGAACCGCCCGGGAATCGAACCCAGGGCCTTCCAATTGCCGGTTGGACGCGCTACCATTATGCTACGGACCTCGATTAATCACAAATCGAAATTCTCCCACATAGGGCAGAAACCAATGCCCTGAGAGGGCACCCTCGCAAATGGTGAATATGCGCATATATATATATATTTTATAATGTTTCAGACTAAAAGACCCCTAGGATCCACTCATGGCTGGCTTACCAAACCGTGTTTGTAATTGTGTATTGCGTATGTCCTCCGTGGTTGCGGAGGGGACCTACAATTTTACGTGGGTTCCGAACCACAAAGCCTTAAATTATATCCAATCTATGAACATATGCGTCTAATCGATTTTTAAACATGTTTATAGACGTGGTACTAACTACTTGTACCGGCAAACTACTCCACCTATTTACTATTCTATGCGTAAAAACGTTTTTGGCAACTGCTGTCTCGAACCTTCTACTTGTCAACTTACAAACATTATTTCTAATTCTATTATACTGTGATATTTCGAAAAAGCTCTCTCTATTTACGTTATCGAACCCATTCATAATTTTAAAAACCTGAATTAGATCACCTCTTAGCTCGAGTGTTGTTAATTTTAACTCCTTAAGTCTATCCTCGTACGACTTCGACCTAAGCGACGGAATCATCTTAGTTGCTCGTCTTTGAACTCTTTCGATTTTGTCTATACAGTATCTTTGCGCATACGCGGATTCCAAAACTGGATCGCGTACTCCAAGTGGAGTCTAACTGATGATTTATAAAGAGGAACAATAATATCGCGCGATTTGTACCGGCACTCAAAATTCCTAGCTATAAAACCTAGCACTTTGTTCGCCTTATTGGCTTGCCAACTCCTTCCCTGACATACTATACAGTACGCAAATTACCGTTACGCGAACCTATACGTAAAATTTTGCACTTATCGACACGCTAAATGTCATTTGCCACGTGACTGACCAATCAACGATTTTGTTGATCTTCCTGGATTTTACCTCTATCTTCGTCATTAATTGCCCTACCACCCAACTTCGTGTCATTCGCAAACTTTGAAAATGTACTGACTAGGCCGATATCTAAATCGTTAATGGGCTACATTAGCACAAGACGACCCCTCCATCAACGACCACCCTCCGTTTCCTACCTCGCAACAACTCTTCTATCCAATTTATTACTACACCCCGATTCCATGAGCCTTAGTTTTTTCAACGAGTCTTTTGTGCGGTACGGTGTAAAACGCTTTTTGAAAATCTAAATACACTACATCTACCGTCCGATGACATATATATATATATATATATATACACACAAAAACCATTTACAATAGGCAATATAAAGAAAACTTCATACATTACATAACTGAACACACCCCAAAAAACTAACTGCGACGCTCCATGCACGTTCTTTGACGATACAATAACAACAGTTGTAATTTGAACAATATTTCGTTAACTTCTGCTACGTTAAAACTATCGGGCAATTAGATATTAATAATATTAGTAGCGCAACTTGTATTCTTATAGTTCACGAGAAGTAAAGTCAGGATTTTAACATGTTAAAAAAGTTTAAAAAAAAAAAATCTCGCAACCGCGCGCGCAGTGAAATTAAACTCTTCACTCGGCAAATATAACTTTCACTAACGCGGTTCTTGGTTCTTCAAACGTTAAAATAATAAATAATAATAATAAAATGCTAATGATAAAGGTAATCATGGATTATCAAAAAAATAAACACGATGAATCAGCATTTTAGGGTTTAGAAAGCAGTTTTTAAAAAAATCGTGAACTACGAGTTACTACTGCTACAACTAGTACGTTCGTTGTCATTCCGTGGTCTGCACGAATATGGGTCTACTGGATCATCATGCATACACTTCATCTCATTACTAGACTCCTTTCACAAAATTCGAAACATCAAATGATAGTCAAAACTGTTTATTTTTACCGATTCCAGAATTTTGGCCGATACCAATAATCGTTTTTTCAACGATACCGATACTCAAAATAAGCCGATATTTTGCCGATACCGATACTTTATTTTAAAAAGCAATAAAAACATTTTATCAATAATTATTTATACAGTAACAGTCGTACATACTGTAGCACATTCAAGGTATAAATATAACGTACTGAAATAAATTCAGTCATAAGAGTAGACACTATTTATAACTACGTATGCCACTATATAGTTCCTAATTACTACATTACTCTAGTCCAACTCGGGTCCGTGGTGCGTTGCGTAAGTATACCTCTAGATATAAGTCCTCCGTAGGCGTTAATGTTAATTCTAGTGAAAATTTGATGTATAATATCGTGAAACGAAATTCTGTTCAACTATTCTTTCAAATATTTTAGTGAGATGAGATGTAAGCGACACTGGCCTATAGTTTTTGGCCTCGGATCGATCTCCTTTATATATTGGGACTACGTTCGCGCTGTTCAGGATGCCCGGTATTTTTCCAGTATCTAGTGATGTCTTCATGTCCAATATCGGGGCTCAGCGATTGAATTCTCGCAGTTTTTTATCAGTGTGGCATTCCATTTGTCCGGTTCTGCCGCTGTGTGCCTTTAGTTTCCCTACAGCTTGTGTAATATCATTTGTCGTAAAGTGGAAGTCAGTTATATTTTCCCTTGTAGTTCTTCAAAGAACGCGTTTGTATCGCATATCAGTTTGTCAGTTTTGGGGATACTGAAAGATGATTCGTACTGAGCTCTTAATATTTCGGATACTTCTGTTAGATCATCAGATAAAGCATTGTCTTCATTTTTAAAGGTCCAATAGTCGCATGGTTTTTAGACTTCTTTTGCAAAATTTTATATATATAAAGGGTGATCCAGAGAATGGGACCAAAGAAACCCCTGTAACTCTTAAAGTATAAGTTCTTTTATAAAATCATACGCATCATTCGAAAGAGGATAGTTACAAGTTTGTACAGGATTGTATAGGTTTTGACAATACAAGACAGATAAGATACAAAACAAAATAAAAGTGTTAGTTAAAACTAACCCTTCAAGATGACTGCATGGACTGTGGAACAGCTGCGTTTCATAACTGAGCAATATTATGAGCATGGAAGAAGTGTAGTTTCAGCTCTTAGGTGATTTTGACATCTGAAAATTTGTCTTGAAAGATCTTTGAGCTGAAACTACACTCTTCCATGCTCATAATATTGCTCAGTATGAAACGCAGCTGTTCCACAGTCCATGCAGTCATCTTGAAGGGTTAGTTTAACTAACACTTTTATTTTGTTTGTATCTTATCTTGTCAAAACCTATACAATCCTGTACAAACTTGTAACTATCCTCTTTCGAATGATGCGTATGATTTTATAAAAGGACTTATACTTTAAGAGTTACAGGGGTTTCTTTTGGGTCCCATTTCTCTGGATCACCCTTTATATATATATATTATATAATATATATATATATATATATAATTATAATATTAATTATTATATATATATATATAATATATATATATATATATATAATCGTTGATGATTTAGAACGAGACAAAAAGCAGTGCTTGTTTGTATTTAACAGAATGTAGGCAATGCAATACAAACTGCTTGCGACACCCGTCACCAATAATGGGAGTACCGCAACAAACGATCATCACAATGGACAAAGGTCGCACTGACCTTAACGCCAGCTACCACTCGATTCCGTTTATTAAGAATTGCCAAGACAAGTAAAATTGAAAATCAACAATGTAATGTATGGCATAATCTCTCATACGGTATAATAGATATTATTTATACTGTATATATAGTGTGTGTGTAATTGAAAGAGGTGATGCAGTTAGTTAAAGAGAAAAGGCGTCTCGCAATCACTCTTTCTTGCCTATCGAGGTCAGACGTCGGAAGACGCCATGTTTGGTGTTCACAACGAAGGCGAGAGTGAGCGGGGAAGGAAAAACCAAGCATCCAAACTAGAATGAAGAACGCGACATCAAATCTAAAAAATTAAGCCAGCCAGCGCCCTACACGGCCGCAACCACCTGAGAATCCATTCACAATAGCCTCTCTCTCTCTCTCTCTCTCTGGGTAAAAATGTCCACGCGATAACAGTCATCTCCACCCCCAGATTTGGATATCGGAAGGAGGAAGAAGTGCCCCGCGCCCTCTCTTCCTTCCGTCAGCGCCTCAGTCATTAGCGTCTGCCTGAACAGGCGCCGAGCGAGTCCACTCGACACCTCGCACCGACACAGACGACGGAGAGGCCGTGGCAACAGCTCACCGACTGCCTTTATATACCGCAGCCTCGCTTCCTTCCCCGTCCTCCCCATCCCCTAAAAATTCCCAACCCCGACTCGGGCCCACCTGATACGACTCAACGCTTTAAAGACTATTTTTCATAGCAACTCGAGGAATCTCGCTCTTATATACGCCAATTCCTCAAGTTATTCTAGCTATCCCCTTCGCTCACTCGCTTCCACCGAAATCGAAGCGGCGGCAGAAAGTGGGAATCAAATTCTCAGGCTATCGCAACGTGACAATTTCGGACACCCCCCCCCCCCCCAGTTCAAACTTAATTAACTACTAAAATAATGAATTTACGTGAAAAAAAAATAAAAAATTACGAATGACAAATGTAATCAATTCTTCTTTCGTAAAATGTAAACACGACGACTCGTAAATTATATACTGAAGTAAATATACATTAATGCAAAAGTCATCATAGCTCGCTCCCAATTATTCCACTGCTCAAACGTCATCCTCAAAGATTCTGTTTACGTCTCAGGGTATAAAACGTCGCTGAAAACTTGCATTGCTACATGTTGATGCTGGCTCCACCCTACAAATAAATTAGCAGCTTTTTTTACTCGAGGGACTTACTTATAGAGAAGTTGTTAACAATATATATAAATATAATACAGAGTAGTTCATAAAGTATAAATATTTCAAACTATAGATAATGCGCTTCGTTCAAAATCAAAATAATAGATTTCTTATTGCCTGCATATTTAGGATATTGATAGTGTTTCATGGTTCGTTAACCTCCTCCTCCTCCTCCTCCTCCTCCTCCTCAAGCTATTTCCATATCCCCCCCCCACCGCCCCTTTCTCGTGTGTAGACACGGTCCCAGTTAGATTCTTAATTTTATGGTTTCAATTTCTATGTTCTCTTACCGTAGGACCCCCAACCTCTCCTTAAAGGATTTTTTTTACTTTTTTTTTTTTGTTACTACAATATTCATGAACTATTCGTACCCTCCCATGCGCCCCACCCCCCGCCCAAATTCATTCAACGTCATTGTAATAAATTTCGTGTACAAACTTTTGTTCTGAAAAACAAACAAATTTCAGCCCCCCCCCACCCAAATCGTAATACTTATTTCATATTTTGCGTGGTTATTTTTATCTCCATTCCAGTGTGTGTGTCCCATCTCTCGGACGTATCCATGGTCCAGCAAGTAATCTGCAGTTGGTCAGTAGTACTGTCGCCATTAAAAAGAGGGTCTCAAAATTCCTTTACTGCACGTGCCGCCTCTAATCCACGAAACTCAACCACCACCACCACCACCTACAATCGACCCCCCCCGCCCCCCATTCCGTACAGTTCAAAGCTTCCAAACGAGACGTTTTCACTTTCGCGCTTATTGTGAAGGTCGTCCGTGGGCGGCCTATTTTAACAGAGCCTTTCAGTAATTAAAAACATCGACTCTTAGTAGGCCTGGTCAGCCTTCATTGAAGCAGGAATGAGGTCGAACTAGTACATTTCCTCGGCCACTGAGGGCAAGAAAGTTGAAAGCGGATAAGAGTCACGCACACTCGCTCTCCGCTTTAATCGAGTCAAGTAAGAAATGTTATGAGGCAAGAACTAAAAAGCGTCGGTCATTCCTTACAATGAATTTAAATTATTGAAACACACTTACGTGTTTAGCATTATTTATTTATTTTTTTGCATTAACAACGTCTATTTAAATAATTAGTCATGAAACTGTTGGCAAACTTTACAAAATTATATATATATATATATAAAACCATGAAGGAAAAAAAAAACGAAATAGTGCACAAGCGCTTTCGAATAATGACGTCTAATTCGTCAGTGCTCCTGAAGGATGTCATTAGACGAAAGCGCTTGACCGCTATTTCGTGTTTTCATTTTCCTTCGTGGTTATTTTCATAATTATTATTCACGTGTTACTTTCGTGAATATCACACACACACACACACACATATATATATACACATATATATATACACATATATATATATATAATATATATATAATATATATATATATATAATACCTTTGGTAACCCTTGGTTGACCAGTGGAACCCTTGGTTTGCTTCCGCCCGAATTGTTCATGCTGACAAAGGTCAAACTTTTCACTCCACCTTAGACCTACAGTTTAACGTGGACTCTGAACCACGCCCCACCACCAGCCCAGCGTCTAGGCCACCCATTTATCTACCAACCACTTTCTTTATTGTATGAAAGGATGAACAGCTGGGTTTTGCTGCGCGCCGGCTGCTGTCACGATCCCGGGGCCGATGGATTCGTAGTCAGCGACGCTAACCACTACACCACCGACGCGCATTATATATATATAATATATATATGATTGTCAGAGCCTTAATGACAGACATGCTTAGAGAACATTTTCTTTTTCCACTCCACCAATTAATTAACACAGCGAAGCTACAACTGCTTGAGAGAGAGTTTAATTGGAAGAAGGGCTGTCAGTGAACATAATCATAATTCGATCTTCGGCTGGTGGTGGTGGCATCTCTCATAAGAATGAGCGGTACATTTCCCAATCTCTTCAGACCCCTTTCAGTCGCCATTACTCAACAATTTAATCGACACGCCACTGTGAAACAAATTTGTTTATTTTTCATTCGCTCACACCGCTCAAGTTCGTCAGAAAGATCTTTTCAAAACCGTTGATGTATTTAAGTCTCCTAAAGAGAATGTGTTAAATTGAAAGGTTAGGAATGTGCGCGTTCATTTTAATTTTTTTTAAATCTTGGGACTCCGTAAGTCAGCTTCCAAAATCTTTTTAACACAATCATGGTTCAGTTCACCTCCACTTAAAACTTTATAATGAATTAAGCTTGCATACACGCGTGGGCGCGCGCGAACGCACGCACTTGCACACAACCTTGAATGGCTGAAGCATCAGCGGACCTTATAGCGAAAAGCACGAGTCTTATAACGACTCAACGTAAGGACTTTCAATTGTAAGGCTGGCGTTAATAAATAGCCGAAGCAGCAATTTTAAGCGAAATATTACGATATATCAATGTCCCCTTCTCTATTGATGACCTTGATCTTTGTGCAAGAATCTGAGTCTTCTCGTAACACATCGTCTTGTGATGATCCGAGTGTTCCCCTTCTCTATTTATGAGTCTTCTCGTAACACATCGACTTGTGATGATCCGTGTGTGTGTGTGTGTGTGTGTGTGTGTGTGTGTGTGTAAAGTTTCATCAATTTATGCAAAGTGGACAGTCATTCGACTACTGACCTGTATCTCTGACCTTGACCTTCGATACAGGAATCTAAGTCTTGTGATGATCCATGTGTGTTGAGTTTCATCAAGTTATATAGAATGGTTCAAAAGTTATGGCATGGTCTACATTTGAAGTGACCTATCTGTGACCTTGACCTTTAATGCATAAACCCGCGTCTTGTTCAGAACATTGTATTATAATGATCCATGTAGGTGTGGATTTCCATCAACTTATACATGGCGGTTCGAGTTACGGCATGAACCTCCATTTGACCTTTGACCTATTTGTGACATTTGATGCAAGGACCCGATTCTCGCTCATGACACATTGTCTATTCATGATCTATACTCTATATAGTGTGAAGTTTTATTAATTTATGTTGAACAATTAAAAAGTTACAGCTCAGACAGAAAAGGCTCCATTTGACCTTTAACCTCTATTTGTGACCTTGACCCCTAATGCAGGAACCTTTTTTATGACAGTCGTCATGATCCATGCGCGTGTGAAGTTTCATCAATTTATGTTGGGCGTTTCAAAACTCGCATTGCCCGGACACAAACGCGTGACGAATAAACGAACGAACCAACAAGCGCAATCCAGTGTGTAACCCCTCCCAATTTTTTGGTTTGGGGGGGCATAATTAAATACAATTATACGAAGACAGTTGTAGGAAAAAAACGAGTCTCGACAAAGCTCTACAATTACAATACAAAACCTATACGTAATGAGGCCTATACGACGACCCGATTAAAAATTCTACGCCTTCGCGGGGTCAAACCAGCTCCAACACAGCGTTACTTCCTTCTCCTTTCTCGGCCGACTTATAAAATTTCAATAATGACGTGCGAGATGAAAAGAAAAACAAAAATTAATTAAATTAAAGAGAAAGCAGGTTAACGAATGGGAGTGAATAACAAGTTTTTGGGTAAACCAACCAACCAACCAACCAACCAACCAAAAAAAAAAAAAACCGCCGTAGTAGTAGTACTGGCATTAATGTCAGGAGAAATTACAATAGCGCCAATTTCATTTCCTATCAGGTGTCCTCCTTTTTCCGCGCGAAATAGCCTCATTCCACATCTCCAATTGTTAACGTACACCTTCCGCGAGAAGGAATATCGTGTTAAGAAATGGCGTATAAGCGCTTTATCGGAAGAACGTCATGATCTTCATTCTGTTTATATATAGTCTTCAAACAATCTGAAGGTTAAAGCATATTTAGAAGTTAAATTTTATACTTCTCAAATAAAAGTGGTGACAGCAGACATACGAGAGATTTCTCGAACAGATGGGAGTCAGTTTTTTATTATATCTCAATGTTGGAAGGCGCTTCACACCGCGTTATTAGTATTATTTCCTGGACTTAAACGATGTATATGAAGAAGCTGGAGGAGGAGGAGGAGGAGGAGGAGGAGGGGGAGGAGGAGGGGGAGGAGGAAGGGAGGAAGGAACTTTCACGTTCAAATTTAAGTGTTCTGAAGGTGTGTAAAAGGTAAAATTGGTTTTGTGAAAGAGGGAGAGGGAGAGGGGTGGTGGTTCGGTTGTTAATATTTATTAGATTACTTTAGAGAAATGTCTTCGTGTCCAAGCGCGGCCGGAAAGCTGGACGCTGCTGATCTCGCTATAATAATAAAGGATTGAGAGACTAACCACGAGCAGATGTCGCGGTTCGGGCTTTCTCCAACAATTAAGAAAAGAATCACCCAGATTAAAACATCAAATAGAGAGAAGTAAGCGAGTGTCGCTACCAAGTTGGTAATAAATATAAGTGTGTTTTTAAAGCGATTGTAAACTTATTTTTAAAGAGGGCTGGCTGCGCACCAAACTGATGATTTCCCCTCTTAATGACAATTTTTAAATCCATCACAGGAGGGGAGAAGGGGGGGGGGGGTGCAAACCTTGCCCTTCATTTCTTCTCTCACTACCTGATACTTTAATCATTTGATCAATGATACGAGAGAGCAATAAACTTGATGGAAGAGGATATATACGAGGGAAATGAGGACAATCTGTTCGCTAACCTTGAACTTGATTCGTTGAATAGAAATCTTAAGTTTTTTAAAAGTAGCTTAAAAAAAAAAAAAAAAAAAAATAAATAAAAATTAGTCACTTTAACGACAGCAGGGGCGGAGTCTCAATCAAAAACGAAAAATATCCCAGTCGAAAATGAATTGAGTCTCCGGCTGTAAGAGACTTCGCACTCCCGTACACGTCAATCCTCGGTTCCCCAAAACCCCACAATTTTAAATTGATGTACTAATGAAGCTATAATTAGTGAGGTTGTCGAAGAAACCTGAAGCAAAAATCACTGCAATCAATCAATACATACATCGCAAAAAAGCCACGCCAACAAACTTTCCAGCTAAACGAGCAAAGCTGAAGTCGATCTAAATGGGGGCTCAAGAAAAATGCTCGACTGTGGGTCACTAAAATGACTGTAACGGGAATTTGGAATATATTATTAGTTTACATCCGAACAAGACGCATTATTCAAAACTCAATGACGTTATTTTTTAGGAAACAAAAAATGTCAATTATAAGTGAACCGCTGAGTCGTTTACTACTACTACTACTGGCTTTAGGACTAACTTAGCTTAACGCACAAACGTACAGACGAAATAGAAACTTCCCCAAGCTGGCCTAATAATATTAATAATAACTGGAGTAAGCAACAGATGTGAGCTTATTATGCAAACTTATCACCTACATAAAATTTACTGCAAGTTCGAAAACTATATATATATATATATATATATATATATATATATATATATATATATATATATATAGATAGATATAGATGTCATACTACAGTCGTTTTTACCTAACGGACGCAAGTACAAGGTCCAATAAGAATACTTGATTATTAACAGTCTTGTACATATAATTTGACAGTCCTAAAATACATTTCCTGTACTACTTATCAACATGCATAATTCGGACATTTGGTCAAGGCTTACAAATAGTAAGGTTCGCGCAAAAACAAACAACGCATTGCCAAAACTTATCTTCGCGAGATGGGGGTGACCGGGTTTCGTTCGCGAGTTGCAACAAGGTATCGTCGCATCAGTCACAATGATACTGTGCCACTCCTGTCCGCTTTACGTGTACGAATAAACCAAGGAGTCTTTTTTTTTTATATAAAGAAACCTACTCGTTAACACTGGACTTACACGAATGAATTTGCGCGCCAACGACACGACTCAAAAGTACACTTAGAAAGAAAAGAAATATTAAATGTCGGTAAATTAGTGTGCATAAGCATTATTGAAGCAATTTCGAGGCGCGACAAATAAAAAATAATGGAGTTTCGAAGCGAGAATGTAAGGATGTGAAACCAAAAAATGTATTCACTCGTAAAATTAAACAATGCAAGTGCCAGTCACTGCCAACAAAATGAGCAAAAATAATTTTTAGGCAAGAAACATTTTTAATATTATTTTAATTTAACACAAAAAAGTATATAAATTAAAGCAATCACCAACCGTAAAAATTGGAATGACGTCATACGGTAGTTTTCGTTGAGCAATCTTACGACTCAACGTAATTGCAGCAAGACAAAAATAAATTTTATAAATTCACAACTTTTCTCAAAACTTTCGGGGATATTTCTCGCTGTTAAATCCCGGAATAAAAACCAGTTTCCAAGAAATACCTGGGTGAACTTTTCAATCCCCCCACTCCCCCCATTTCAAGTAATTCAATTTTCATTCTTTACTCCTCCTTTAACAACTCGGAATATAAATATTTCATTTTTTAATCCATTTTTTTTTTTCTTTTCTTCCACATCCTCCACTCCCCCTCGAGTAAAGTGGGGAGATGGGTGGTGAAAAATATGACGGGAGAAGGGAGGAGGAGGGATGGGAAAACGAGAGAAGGGAGGGGGGGGGGGGGGGGGGGGCCTGGCTGGCTGACTGGCGGGCGGACAAATCGGCTCAACTAGTGATTGGCGTGACGTCATATTACGTCATCGAGTGACGTCATTGGGATATCCTCGTCTCGAGTATTCCATTTTAAAAGAAATTGTGGAGTACTAACTCCTCTTATTTGCTTATTGCCACTCCTAATTAAAACCTATTTATTGATGACAAACCATCTATTTTTAGGCGCTGTTCACTTTTTCTCCATTTTCATTCAATAAGTAAGAAAAAGGGGGCAGAAGAGGGGTTGAAAAATGTTCCGTCGAGCCGCTATTATTACTTCCACTACGCTAACCTTCTTCGCAATGCCTAACACCGATTACCGTCGATCAGCGAAATTAAGCGACATTGGGTCTGGGTAATAGTCGGATGGGTGGACCGTACTCCGCGTCCAGATGAGGTAACGACCCGCGGTTCGTGGTCACGTGAACCTTTATCGTTACGGGAGTCAAACGAGCCTTAAATTAAAACGCGTCAACGATCCGCAGAAACGAACCAAAGAACGTTTAATCAACCGCGCATTCTAAGTACATTAGAACCATCCCTCTCCCGCCGCCACCAGCGAGGCGCCCCTCTATCGAATGAAAGGAATTCAACCCCCCCCCCCCCCCCCCCATCTACATACACAAATCGGAACAGTTAACGCGGTCGTCGATGGAGAGAAAATCTGTATATTTTAATTATGGACCATTTCGAAACGAGATTACTCAACTCTCAAAAAGTCAAACACTAAATCACGCTAATAAAAATTCTCATTCGAGGTAAGAGAAATCTAAAATTCTCATTGGGGGGGGGGGGGGGGGGGGGGGGGGGGGGGGGTGGGCGAATTTGAAAATATTTCAAAATATCCATTTGCGTGCAAAAATCACAAAAATAAAAATTGCACACATTTTTCAATTTAGCTTTTCAATACATTTAATAAACTCTCTACGAAAACGCGACGTAATAATAAATTTACAACCTAATTAAGAACCCGATAATTAATTACCATACGCGTATAACTTAACTTTAACACTACTAATAACGACCCTTTATCGCGCAGCGTGACTTCACCGATTTTGTTCCGGCTAACGCCAGACGATTTTGTCGTCTCCGAAAAACCTCCGTGCAGTAAAGGGGTTGAGAGGCGTTTGCTTAATCCTTTACCGCGCAGAGGTCTTTCCGGGATTGAATAAAATCGTCTGGCGTTAGCCAGTACAAAATCAGTAAAGTGTCACTGCCCGACAAAGGTTTAATAACGGCTATTTAGAAGACTCGGTACAATATTATCAACTGGGTCACGTAAATTCCGGACAGACGAACGCAAATTCACCTTTCCCAGACTCGTGTTCAACAGCTGGCTGCCTATATTCCAAAAAATTGCATACCAAAATTTTTCCTACGAATACCAGAATGGAATAATCACACACACACACACACACACACACACACACACACACACTTCCGCTTTTTGGTCGATTTAAAACAAGGCGAGTCGACCAAAACATCTGGAAATATGTCTCTCTCGAACGATGGCAAACAGTTCGTCAATTGCGACTCACTCGATTCGAACCAATTCCGATTTTAAAAGTATTCTACAAAGCTTTTCCTCATCTTGAGTGCCCAATAAAACCGATCCATCTCCACATTCTTTCTGACCGGGGCGCGCGCGCACGCACACACGCTTCACTGCACTCAAACGAAATGTTCATTCAAACCTACAAATCGTCAAACAATGATACTTACCCCCTCTGTTCCATTGAAAGTGATGTTTGGCTGGCTTTTGCTACAATTCTGGGGATAAACAGAAATTTCAAACATTAGAAATGCGATACCTTACCCAAACAAGTGGCCCATCCTTCCTGCATATATATATATATATAGGGTGGACCACAAGCGTGTCTACCTTCGTATTATAACGAAACTCACCAGTAAAGGCACTTATGGCCCATCCTATATATAAACAAATAAAAACAAAATATTAATATTTAGAAAACTACAACATGTAAATAGACAATAAAGCGTTGCGTCGCATTAAAATTACTTTGGAATGAAAAGAAGAGAGTCTGCGGTTGAAATATAAAAAATATTCCGAGGAAACGAAAGTTATTGAAAACTTTCTTTTTTTTTTTTTTTTCCATTTCGTTTCCACGTCCCAAAATGTTTCGCTCCAGTCCTTACGCCATCCACCTACACCAATGTAAGTGACATCCACCTACACCCACGTAAATAACGTGCACGCACACGCCCACACAGTTGGCGCAATTGATGAAAATGAAATGATTACAGAAAGAAATATTTGGAGGGGGGGGGGAATATTCCGAGGTCCTCGTCAGCTGATAGCACAGACCAAATTAAAAAAAAAAAAAAAGTACCCGTTGGAACGTTTCAAGGCGTGATTTGTGAAAATGGCATGCACAAATCCACAATTAAACTAGTCACCCCTTTATTAACTAAACCCAAAGAGAAAACGAGAAAACAGTCCTCCTGAATACATTCTAGTTTAACGCCTTTCTAAGGAAGGGGAAGAAGTAGACAAGTTATACTATTATTCAAAACCTATCAGCGTCTCGAAATTCATTCAAAAAATTTTTTTTTGGGGGGGGGGGGGGGGGGGGGGGGGGGGGGGTGGGGGGGGGGGGGGGGGGGGGGGGGGGCTTTAAACATGAACGTATGCTGAAGTTACTCTTGCGCATATATACATGGGTGTCCCAAAAGTCGTGCCCATAATATACATTATGGGCAGGACCTCTGGGACACTATTTATTTATGTATATATATATATATTTAGTGTGTGTGTGTCCAGAAAAGTGGCTACCTTTTCACCGGGCAAACAAAACCACAATTCCAAAGATAACTAAATGGAACAGAAATCGAACTAAACCCTTGTTCGAGAGGGTGGTACTTAAAATGAGAGGTAGTTCATTTAAATCGAATGTGTCGTCGTCTTCACAAATTCAATTTGAACAATAGTTGTTAAAAAAAAAAGTTAACAAGGAGGGTCATTAGAGACTTATCTGAACATTAGTTTGCAATGAACAAAAATTTAAAAAAAAACTAACCCAGCAAGTGTTCAATGCTCCCTCCATTATTTTTTTATTATCAACGACCAATTGTAAGTTGACTATTTCATATAGGGACGACGTCGTTTAGTTGACGAAAGTTCACAGAAAAAACATTCAAGATGTCAGTCAACTTCGAGTGCGCGCATTTTAATTAACAGCATCGAATGAACTCGATCAAGACAGACACCGTTTCTACAGTAATTCGCCAGTGGCGCACGAGGCTACAATTGGTCGGTCAATGATGATAATGGAGGACGCACTGAATGCTCGCTACGTTAATGTTTTATTCAATATTTTTCTTCATTGTCAGATTTATTTTTTAACAATTACCGTTCAAATTGAATTTGTAAAGAGGCCGTTCATCCGATTTAAATAAACTGCCTCTCATTTTAACAACATAAATGGATTAATATAATTTCTCTATCATTTAGTTATACTTGGAACTGTGGTTTTGTTGACCCGGTGTGGTGTGTGTGTGTGTGTGTGTGTGTGTGTGTTTTATTCTCTCTCTCTCTCGAGATTGTTCACACTTGGAAGCTTCTTCTGGGCAGACTCTCTAATCAATACACCCAGTTGCTCCCCAAATAACTACATCCATTTACGAACGAGAAACAGAGACGGGGACAAAAGACACGCAAAAGCGGGGAATCCCGAGAAGTAGAAAGAAACGAGACACAAGGCAATGCTTCAGGCGAAACGTATAAAATTAAATTACCCTTTCAATTGTTTCAGTCTGCGAACAATATTTTGCTACTTGAATACATTCTTACATTTAACGCGCTAGAGGAGACAAACCGTATATACTTATACAACCACCAATAATAATAATAATAATAATAATAATAATAATAATAATAATAATAAATAACTATACCAACAACAACCACATTAACAACTGGAGCAGGATCGGAAACGTCGAATGAAGACAGGTTGTGTCAACTTGCGTATGTCACAGAAAAGATCTTCATAAAACGAGATTTGTTTGGGACAAAAGTGCTGCTCACGCCATCAGACAAGTGTTCGCCACTTATTATATACAATATATATATATATATATATATGTGTGTGTGTGTGTGTGTGGTGTGTGGTGTGTGTGTGTGGTGTGGTGTGCACGGTGATTGAAAAGTCAGGTACATAGGGAAATACTGTATTATGTAATTATACAGGGGCAGTAGTCACATCAATGTTCGATATGGCCAACGTTAACGGCAATGCACTTGTGCAGCAGCTAGGAATATCGATAACATCTCATAAATCATTTACCACAAAGAAACAGAAAAGTCCTACGTTAACCTAACTTTGAATCACCTGGTATGGATATATATGGACTCCTCGGTGGGTAGTGTTAGCGTCACTGACTACGAATCCATGGGCTCGGGATCGAGACCCGGTGACGGCAGCCGGCGCGCAGCAAAAACCCAGCTGTTAATCCTTCCACACAATAAAAAATAAAGAAAGGTGGTAGATAAATGGGTACCCTAGGTGGCTTAGGTGTTAAGACGCGGGACTGCTGGTGAGGCGTGGTCCGGATTCCACGTTAATTGTAGGTCTAAGGTGGAGTGAAAAAGCTGGACCTCCGTCAGGATGAACAATTCGGGCGGAAGCTAACCAAAAGGTTATATTGCGCGAAACAAAAAAAGTCAAAACCAAAACAGAACGGGATAAAATCGTAAAATAATTTCCTTCGTCCGAATCTTTAGACTGCCTTTGAAAACGGATCAATCGACAAGTCAGATCGTCGTTATACGCGGTCTAAACCAACACCACCACCTCCAAATGAAGGATCCATCAACCGCACTAGTGCGGGGGGGGGGGGGGGGGGAGAACCTCAGTAAATCATGTCGTATTTTAGTTTTTTTTTTTTGCGAACGCATCGAGATGTACATTCCGTTTGCGAATTACTCTTGAGCTAATAACGGAACTGGCCGCAAATCGCTTTCCATTATTCACAAACAGGAAGTCCTATATTACTTTCTTCGCCTCTCACGGCCATTTTAAAAAACTTTCATTGTCGGGAAGACGGGACGACAATTGCTTTATTCCAGACGTACGTACGTACATATATATATATATATAGATATATATATATATACACATTTTTGTATACGCGAAGTTTATACCCCCACCAGTATTCGAACCCAGTCCTTCTGACTCGGAGACCCCGGCGTGACTGTTAGGCTACGACAGAATACGGATTAACCTAGAAAATCAGCGTGGAAATCGTTGCTTTCATTCTACGCGAGTTAATTTTTATTAGGGGTACGTAAACTAGGACTAGTCTCTGTATGCGCGGTCCCACACTGACTTTCTAGGAGTTAAAAACGACCTGGCGACATTTTGCCACCCGCGGAAACGACGCATTCGCGTCCAGAGGTGTTCTATGTATATTAACCCTCCGCACTCGAGCTAACGGACAACATTTAATTGAAATCAGCGAAATAACTGAATTAAATTACCCAATTTATAAACCTAATAAAAACCCTACCTTACTAACCTTAATTATAAATTTTTTTTTTCATGATAAAAGATAGCATTTATAGTTTACGCAGTAATAAAGATAAACCACCGCGACACTGCTGATATCGTAATACGCACATTCGTGTCGCGATAGGCTGTGTATTCTCAAGATTGTCACGATTCCGTAGGAGACACACACACACACACACCTTTCAGAAAATTTATCTACCTGTAGCCAACATTTTTTATTTGCTCAATTTACATAATTTGCACAACCTACAATTGCCTTCAATATATTCTTTATGCACGAATAACTTTGGACTGATAAAAATCCAACAAACAAACAAACAGTAAAAATAAAATGTTGGCTTATGCTTCGTATTTGGAATTACATGAAGATAATTAATTAATTAATTACAACTAAATATGATCTAATACGAAAACTAATGCGAATAAGAGTTCCATCCGTCTCTAATTGCTGATGTAGAACAGTAAGCTAAAAAAAAAAAAATGATAAAGTTATTTCCATTTTGGTTTGCCAACCTGACTCAATAGTTAGTTAGTTACCAAGACGTATCAATGGTTTTGTTCTCAAAATTTTTAAGTCTGAAAGCGAAAATTGTGAACAGGAAACATGAAAGTCGCGACTGAGCGCAATCTGTTGTTGTGAAACTCTAAATGGAAATTGAAAATAATTTCATATACACGAAGCGCGTTATACAGGGTGTACCATAAGTCCGGTCTCATAGAAAAATTATTTAAATTAAATTTACAGAAGTAATACGAATATTTTGTAAATTTAATTAGACTCCAAAAGTATCATAAATGTACGCGAGAACTGACGAGCATGAGCGATAACTCGCAAA